>JAJJMC010008370.1:7073988-7113786 GCA_023531435.1 Papaver californicum | reverse complement strand
CCCCCCCCCCCCCCCCCCCCCGTTCAAGTTGCCTAAAGTGGTAATAACAAAAATAAATATGAGGGATCAAAAGATTTTATTTGCTGTCATTCTCATTCTTTGTGCATTAAGTTCTAAAAATATCTCAATCTATACCACATCCATTTTCCGAAGTGTTGATCGAAATATACTCCTGCCAATTCATGTCCCCAATCTACTCCTGCCAATTCATGTCATTAATAACGGCAACACGTGGTTTACCCGTTCTCTTCGTACTTCTATGATCTCTCCTTCATTGTACTTGGACTTCCTCTGCACAAAGAATACAAAGTAAGTACTATTTGAAGTAACTAACCAAAAATGAAAATTGCATTTTCATAAAATAATTACCATTAATTAATTCCATTCACTCACTCCCTAAAAACAATACCCATCAAACTAAGCACTCAGAAGCACCATTCATGAAAAAATAAATCACTAATGAGATCAATGAAGTAATTTGGTGAAACGGTTAAACAATTATAAATTTTAGTTGGCTCTCAACAAGAATAAAAATTAGAGTAACAAAAAGAAAACTAAAACATTAGAGGATGAAAAATAAAAGATGGATTAGAAGTCTTGTGTTCTAAGATGGGTTCCAACTTGTTAAGTTCCTTGACTCCCCATCCAAAATGGGGCTACTTAAAGTAGATTCATCTACTTAAGCTACGTAGCTCCATAAAAGCCTTCATATTGTTCCAACTTAGTGATTTTTTCTTAATTCCTGCGTTTTTGTTTGCCACCTTAGGTGGTTTTACACATTTATTCTTGTGTTGCTATTTAGTTTCATATAAATTTATGTTCTCTGACTTGCACATCCTCAATATTAGCGGATCGTTTGGATCCTTGAGTTACTAATGTTAAACAAGAATCAAAACAAGTACAACAGTAATGGTCAAGAACAGGATCACCGGTATAATTAGTTAAAGCATCAAACCTGCTTCAGGGTCATCAGATGCACAGAATCCAAGAGAGGAAGGAATTACAAGTGGTTGGGTAATCCAACTTTTGTTTTTATTTTTGTTCTTCTAATTAACAAGAATACACTCCAAGGAAAAAATAAATATAGTCAATATTTTTCTCTCTAAGCATGCATTATGGGTTAGTGGGCACAACACAATGATAAAGCATAATAACCTTCAAAATGCAGTATACAGTCTGTAATAATACCTTATTTTCCACAAGTTCAGCAATTTTCTCCACTAGAGTAGATTTGTTGGTCTGGTAAGGGATCTGTTACAGTTTGAACCATTAGAATCAGAATTCTTTCTACAAATAGAAAAGTAAAATAGCACCAGGAAAAGGAGAAAAAAATGAAATATAATCTCAACAAAGAAAATAATGACCTCGTTGATAATAATTGCAGATCGCTTTGTTTTGTAATCAACTACTTCCATAAGAACCATTCAACAAAAGAGTTGGGAGCCTTGCTGGTAAAAATGATGGTTCTTTTTGTAAATAATCAAAATTTGGCTCAAAATCAACCTGAAACAGAATATTAACAAACACCAACCGGTGCATGCAAATAACATTATTATACTACTTCATAGTAATACGAGAACTTTAAGGTAAAGAAATATATGCACAGTATCAGGACAGGCCACCTACCCTGCAAACTATGATACAGAACACATTACATGTAGAGCCTTCAAAAATATGTTCATGTAGTTTGAGTCTTTACCTCTCCAACAACTCTGGCGCACTTCATATGTGGCTTTCATGATGAAAGGCCCAATATAGCAAATCTGTAGCCAATTTTGAAGATTGATCATCGATATGCTATTGCACAATCTAAAAGGAACACGGTACAACATTGAAGTTACTTGTGACCAACAAAAATGAATGGACACACATTTATATAGTGACAGCTACTCACCAACCACATTTCACCCTTTCTCTTCTTCTTCTAAAAGGGAAAGTGCAATTGCTCGATCAATATCTTCAGTCCTAAACTCAGACTATGCATCCTGAAGTCAAGTTCCGTCACACATCAATGTTAGTGAGAATAAGAAGAAATAAGAAAACTTTCATAGGAAATGCAACAGAGTCCTCCATCTTCCAGTACTAAATGGGATTCATGAGACTAACATAAACACCGATGCTACAATGAAAAACAGAAACCCATCTAAACAACTTGACATCATCAAATTTACTGGAAAAGTGAAATACAAATAACATCGACATTCCCGCTTACAGATACGGTGGATACGGTGGGAAGCTTACATTTTTTTAAAATAAAAAATCAGAATGTTGGTGACAAGTTAAATATGTATAACATAAGTAGTACCAAAAGACTGCTTGTTCGTCTACTTAATGCAAGACTTGCCGCCCCTATTACCAATTAGGCAAGTTCTCAATTCTTAAAATTATTTCTGGAGTAATCGCCTGCAATCTGCAAATTTACGAAGATGATGGATGTAAGGCAATCTACGGAGACACTCAAAAGTTAAAATTTCGATATCTACAGAGAGTGGTGACAATTAGTAAATCTACACAAATAAGACACCACACAGAAAACACTTGTTGAAATAGGAGAAACGGCCAGGACATATTATGCATCTTACTACCGCCGTTTATTATTAAATACCAGCTCCTAAAATTTGTCCACCCTTTCTAGATCCTGGTAATCAGAGTGGATAAGTAGCGTTGCACAGGGTTCAGGGTCCAAACACCTCCGGCTCATTGAAATTACTCCTCATAAAGCAATTGCAAGAACCAATCAATGGATCACCATACAAACATTTGAATAGATTATCAATTTCTGAAACATATATATAAAAAATCAATTTCTGGATTATCATTTGAATGATGATAATGATGATATGGAAATAAAGAATCATGACTGGCAGAATACATAACATCGTCGTGCCTACTTACATCAGTAGTTATCAATCACGAATTTGAAGTTGTTTTTCTAGACCTATGTACGGGTTTTCACATAAGTTTGTCTATGAGGAACAAACAAGTGGATAAAGAGACAACACAACATACCCTGCTTTACAAAGTTTATGCAAGTAAGAATGTTCATTATCCATCATGGGGAAACTAATGATACACATTAGTCATGTAAACTTAAAAAATTGGATGATCAACATACTTATATATAATCAAAAACTAATGAAAATTCCTTAATCGAGAAGTGCATTCAAAACTTTGAAGGCTAAGTGGAAACTACACAGTTTTAGAGACTGCTTTCCAACAATGACCTGATTTAGCAGTTTGTAATGATTCCCACAATGTTATTATGGATGCCTCCGTGGTAAAGAAGTGGAAGTGATTCAGTTAGAATATAAGCTCCAAGTAAGCAGACCAGTTTTGTTCATCCTCCAGATGGATCAATCGCATGTCCTTTGATATCCATGTGCTAAATTTCCCTGTCACAAGCACATTTATATCAAAAAAATTAGCACAGTCAACACAAAGAATCAGAGTTTAACAACATCAAAGTTTTAAAAGAGAACAACAAACTACTGCTTCAAAACCCCAAATGCATACACTCAACTTTAGAAAACAATGTTAAGCAAAGTTTAGACCCTTGGCAACTCTTGATGGCATGCTGAAACACATGCAGATAATACGCAACTCTTGGTGCCATGTTATCTGCTCATGTTCTGAAACAATTTGCCTTCAAGAGTTAATATACGTCAAATACAAGGTTAAGCACAAACACCCGAAAATGAAGACTGAGATGAAAAAGAAGTTACACATCAAGAAACAATCAGACTTGATTAGAAAATAGAAGAAGAGATGCAAAATTTATATCAATCAACATATCTCAATTCGAATAGTGAGTATTACGGAAAAATCAGTTCTGGTTATACATGAAATGTTCTATTAATGAAACTAATTTGATTTCTGAGGTGTTACATGCAAAAGATATGAACCTGATCCTAATCAAGCAACAACAAACCAAAAAAAAATTAAAAACAAGAGAATTGAAACCCACCCCACATAGAATTTCCACTCTTAGGTTTTACTCAAACCATAAAATTTGCTTGAATAAGGTATCCATTAATCTTTCTTATTGGTAAAAAAAAGAAAAAAAATGATAATTTTTCCAGCTCAGACATATAAATCAAAATTCAGAACGTGGGATTAACATAAAAGATGAAATTTTTATATGATAAAAAAAAAGATTAAAATCATAAAAATTGGATGGACAGGTTATCGCCAAGGTTGGATGGAAGAGGTCCATCAAAATTGTTGAATCCCAAGTCCAAAACCTTCAATTTCTTCAGTTATCCAATCGCGATAGGGATTATTCCAGAAAATGAGTTGTTCCGCATAATTTTGCAAGAAAAAAGCTCAGTTAATGTCCTTGCATAAATGATCTCATATGGCACAACAGACAAGCCATCTATTAGAAAACTCATGTTTCAAATCAACTTATCAGCAAAATCAACATAATCCTGCATTAACAATGAAATCAAGAATCCCTCATGAGTGATAAACTGATTAACTTGAAACTATAAAGTCTAACTGAAAATCTTATAAAATTATCTATGAATACCTTAAAGAAAAATTGACCATCAGAAAAGGTGTGTCTTGGACAGATTTAGACAACTCAAAGAAAAAAGATGAAAATATTAGGGTATCAAGGGATCATGAATACCTTAGGTGATGTAACGCTGAGGATGTTATGTGCTAACCCTAACAGAGTAGCAGTATCATAATTTGTTTAAAGAACAAATCGATAACACAACAGAAATTACCAATTCCATTGCAAGAAACAAGAAAGGAAGGTAGTTACCAAGTTCTGGAGCTGAAATTAATCTTCTTCTTTTCAGAGAAGGAGGAAAAACTATCTTTTCCATTGGAAGCGCCCAAATCCGTTCCACACTAGCAACCAAGGCTGGCCTGAATACCACCAACTGGTAACAAGACAACAAACAAATAATATGGGAAGTAAATTTGCAAATAAAAAACTCAAATTGATGAAAGATAAACAAAGCAGAATTGATGCAACAACTCAGAATCAAAGGAAGACTTCTTCAAGGGGAAAAATGGAAAGAATCAATTCAAGTTTACACCCATTTTTCACATCCCTCTCTCTAAATCATCTCTCAAAAATCAATTTCAAATCTGACCTAGATGGATTCAAATGTGCTTTACAGGATGATATTCACAACAATAGTAATAATGAAATCTAATTGGTAAAACTACTCAATATGAAAATTAGGGTTTGAGTTAGGATTTTCTTACCAGATGTCGGAATTGAGTTTCCGGAACTTGAAGTCGCCATTATCGATGAAGAATCTCAGAATGAATGAAACGAGAAAGGAGAAGAAAGAAAAAGGAAAAGAGAAGAGAAGAAAGGCGGGTATATTTGACAGCAAGGACAACAATTGCACTTTTTTGTGAACATATCTGAATCTGATTTCAACCCAACATTTCCAATCATATCTGAACTCTAATTCTTACACTTCTCTCTCATACCGACGCCATTACAAAAATCAGAAAGAATATATTAGGTTAACATTGAAAAATTTAATTCAAAAAAATTAGGGAAAGAAAACATGAAGATAAAAACACAAAACAAAACGCCATTACCAACCCAGATTTTGATAAGAGAAAAGAGAGATGGGATTTGCCTGATTTTTTTGAGTGAGAAATCTTGAGATGGGATTTGCTTTTTTTGGTGAGAAATTTTCTTTTAATTTACCCACTAACAGACCTCCCAGATAGTACAGCTAACCCACTCTTCCAAAAAACAACTAAGAAATAAAACTAACCAAACCGTATGTTTGAGAATGTTTTATGATGAATAACAGCTGTTTTTGATTAAAACTGTCACTATAGATGAAAATGAATTTAATTGACAGAAACTGTCATATGTAGCTATACACTTCAATAACAGTTCTTATATAAAACTGTTGCTATTGCTTAAAAATCGTAACAGTTTATAACTATTATTGTACATCAATATACACTAACAGTTTTCTACAAAAACTGTCATGGTATAATTATTAAGTAACAGTTAATAAACTGTCACAGTTTTGTACCATTATTAGTGTGAGTTTTTATAAGAAAATGTCGCGTATATCTCGTAGCTTATTCTTTTGTGACAGGTATTTCTTGAACTGTCATGATTAAGAATTTTGAACTGTCACGGAAGCCCAAATTTGAACTAGTTTGAAGAGACTGATGAAGTCTCTAAAGAGCTCGATGCAATTCCTCATAAGCCATATTTTATTCCCAGAGCCCCGTTCCCACAACTGTTAGCACCAACAAAGAAGAAATCCAACTTTAACGACATATTGGAGGTTTTTAAGCAAGTCAGGATCAACCTTCCATTATTAGATGGAATTTGGCAGATTCCTACTTATGCCAAGTTCCTTAAGCGAAAGCTCAGTGTACAAAAGAAAGCCTTTTTAGCTAGTCATGTAAGTTCATTATCCAGAACAATTCAACTCCTAAGTACAAAGACCCAGGGTCCTCAACCATTTCTTGCAGAATAGGTAACTATCATGTTGATAAAGCATTACTTGACTTAGGAGCCAGTGTGAACTTACTTCCGTACCTATGCAGTCAATTTCGACCAAAATGGCCGAAATTTCGCCGAAATTTCGGTTTTTTGGGTGAAACCGAAACAAATTAAGGGTTACCGGCGAAACGATATTTCAACGAAAATTTCGCCGATATTTTCAAAAACCTGAATTTCAGCCGATATTTTTAAAATTTCCGAAATTCCCGAGATGGATTCCTGGACGTTGGATGAGAATTTGGTTTTAATCCAACGTTATAGATTCGTCAAACACAAATGAAAGTTAATCCCTCTTCAGTCGTCTTCCATCTTCGTTTTAGAAAGGAAACCTAATCCCTCTGCAGTCTTCAATTTTCACGCATCTCCAAGCCTCTAAAAGCAAATCTGTATGTATGTACCTTCTTTTGTTTCTTTTCTGTTTGATTTGTTAAGATGTCATGGTTGATAGTATTGTTGTTCTTCTTTGGAAAGAGTATGTACCTTCTGATGAATGAATTGTTCTGTGTTAAGTGAATGTGTGTATGGATTTGAATTTACAGGAAATGTGTTAGTTTGGGTAGCTTCCAAAATGTTGATTTCATTTAAGCTAAAAACTGACTGTTGCACATCTGAATGTTGTTTCATTTAAGCTAACCCTGAACAGAGAAGAAATAATGTTTGCTTCCATGGGTTGTTGGTGATGAACAGACAAGTTTTTTTTGAGTCCTGAATGATTTTAGAAGAATGGGTTTTGTTTTATATGTGAATTGAAATGTAGGGAAGGAGATAGAATGGTCTTAGAAATCAAGAGGGAATTCATCTCTGAAGCACCATCTAAATGAACACAAAGTGTTTGTAGATAGTCCTGGATGACCAGTTCTTAAGTCAGATTGTTAACACGGCTGACCATAGTTTGGAAACAATGTTAGCTGCCTCCTGGATGTGGGAAAACTTGACTATTTGATTGTATTTTCACCCTTTGAAAGCTTAATGGTTCTTTTTACCCTTTGAAAGTTATTTGATTCACAAGCCTAACGTACAATGTTGTTGATTTTTAGCATGTTGCTGAGCTTTACTAATTGTAGCAGAAGTAAATTCGCAAGAGCGAACAATACGATTGTTGATTTATTTATTTTTTGATTTCTTAGGTCACCAGGGATCTTGACACACTTGCTCAACCAACAAATATCAGAGATGCCTTGTGTAAAATATTAGAGAGAATCAATGCACAGTCTCTAAAAACAATATTACTTATCTTTACTTGCACATTTAGCATGTATGTTTATTAGGACCACACTTCCTTCAGCCATTTTAGCCGTATATACATTCGCAAATGCTAGGAAGCCGCTATTATTGTGAATACGCATTTTCCACTTATTTGATCATGTACAGTTGTTAACTCCACTTCCACCTGCGTAAGATTTGTATGGTCTGTGTTTCATTAATTAAGCACATTTAAGTTGTCGTCTTATGTTCACTTAGGGTGACCAGTCCTAATATATAAGCAAACTTGGGGTATGTTATTCAAGTGTTAAGCAAACTTGAAATTATAAGATGGAGTGTTAATAAGCTTTCATGCCGATGCCTTTACCTTAGTTTTTAACTATCGAAGCTAGCATAATGGCCCAACCAAGAGCTGCTGAAGTTGTAGTTATCAACCCTTGAATAGTTTAAGGATTCGTATATGAAAAAAAGAAGTAGCTCTTGGAGACCTCGTGCAGTTTATAGCTAGTTGGTGCTAGCTAGTAGATACACTTTGTTTATAGCTCTTTAACTTATTTGCGGTTTCATTTCTAATTTGAGTTTCATCTTTGTTTGTTTGTTAATCTCTTCTCGGGGATTCATTCCTAGTGCAGTATAGTCTGTTCTGGATGGGTTCATACTTCCATTGGGGAAAGGTGTTTTGATATTGCCATTTAAGACCTGTGTTACCATGGTCCATGGGTTCACACTGCCATTTATGACTGGGGATAGTTACCCAGACCTGTCCATGGATTCAGCGATTTCACAAACAAGGCCACGTAACTGTTTTTAGGGGTGACTTTGTGCGGCAGCTGATGTGAGAATATATTTTATTAAAATTATATTAGTGTACAGTATGTACACATAACATGAAAATTTAGATGGACTTGAATCATGGGTCCATAATTATAAACAATGAAAAGAATTAATATGTGCACAACAGTAATATAGTATTGTCCAATTGTAGAAATGCTTTAACTTGTTTGCTTCATCTCATGTTTATCATCTTGTTTTCTCATTCATTTTCCAGGTTCAGGACACTTGACTTGTATATAACTTAACTTGCTCTATATTAGTTATTAACTGGATCTGTTTTTGTATGTTTTTCTTTTGATGTTAGCTATGCCTTCACCATCTTACCATCATATTCGTACAAATCTTTTCAAGGAACAATTAGATGATATGAAGAAGTTTGTTAATACATTTAAGGTACATTGGAAGAGGTTTGGATGTTCTATTACGTCCGATGGTTGGACGGATGGGAAAAAACGACATCTTATTAACTTTTTGGTGATTTGTCCGAAAGGCTCAGTTTTCTTGAAGTCTGTAGATGCGTCAAACAGAACCAATGATACTGATTACATACGTGGGCTTATAACAGAGGTAATTAATGATGTTAGGAAAGATAATGTTGTTCAGTTCATTACAGATAATGGTTTCAACTTTAAGAAGGCAGGAAAAGACTTAATGATTGATTACCCAAATATGTATTGGACTCCTTGTGCTGCTCATTGTGTTCAGTTGATGCTAGAAGATCTTGGTTCCAAGCTTCCAAGAATCAAGAAAGTCGTGGTATTAGGTAAGAGACTCGTTACCTATATTTATTCTCACTTTCAAGTATTGGCTCATATGAGGGAGATGACAAAGGGAGACTTACATAGGTCCACAAAGACTAGATTTGCAACTCAGTACTACACACTAGAAAGTCTCCATAAGTATAAAACCCCTTTGCAGATGCTGTTTGTGGCTGATAGGTGGGCAAAAAGTAGGGCTGCAAAAGAAAGTGTATGAATTAATGCACTTAAAATTGTTACAAGTGGTACATTTTGGGCAGATGTTGAGTATTCTTGTACTGTGCTAAAGACTTTAGTTAAGTTTGTAAGGTTAGTGGATATTGAGCTCAAACCTACAATGCCTTATTTGATTGATGCAATGAGAATAACATGGGATCAAATGGAGAAGAATTTCAGTAAAGATACAGATACTTGGGCTATAATTCAGGATGTATTTGATAATCGATTGAAGAAAAACTTTAATCATGATCTACATTGTGCGGCTTATTATTTGAATCCTTCAATATTCTACAAGATCGATGCTCGTGAGATGGATAATGATTCAAAGTATAAAGAAATCAAAAGGGGTCTTCATAAAGCAATGAAAAGGCTAATAACCGATGAAGATGAACTAGATAAAGCTATGTGTGAATTGAGACTATACAGTGATGCTGTTGGGATCTTGGGAAGTCATTCTTGCATAAGAAGAAGAGATAAAGATCAACCTCGTAAGTTTTTTATATTATGTTATTTTAAAATATGATTATGTTTGTGTTATATAACTTTGTGTATGTATTTATGAAGATGATTGGTGGATTACATACGGAGGAATGGATGTCCCATGTCTACAAAAATTTGCAATCAAGGTATTGAGTTTGACTTGTTCTTCTTCCCCATGTGAACGAAACTGGAGCACATTTCAGAATGTAAGTATTCTTATCTTTGATTTCATCTGTTTTAGTCCCCTTTGCCTGTCATACTGAAATGCACATATTTATTCTATCATTTTCTTACTATCTATTCTGTCATATGTTTCGTATTTCAGTTGCACTCAAAGAAACGAAATTTCTTAACACAACAGAAATTGAATGATAGTGTCTTTATCCAATATAACAAGAAATTGCAGCGTCGATACAAAGAAATCCAACAATACAACGATGATGGGAAAGCTCGTGATCCTATTTTTCTGGATGAACATGATGAAAATGATGAATGGTTGGATCCATAAAATTTGGATGACTTGAATGTGGAAGGTGATAATGTAACTTTGGATGATTTACAGGAGAATATTGGTGAAGCAAGTGGGTCAGTTCGTAGCTCTCGAATATCCAACTGACACTGACATTGATGCATATGATACTGATCAATTGATGTTGGACAAGGATAGAGGACTACTTGGTGATGATTGTGATGATATCTATAATGAATCTAATGAGTTTGATTAAAATTATAATATGGTTGTTTAATTAGTACTTTAGACAGTGAACTTTGAACTATATATGGAATCTATGGATCTATATATTTCGGATGAAAAAACATTTGTTATAACGTTTTGAAATAAATTTATACTTATAAAATGTGAACTAGTATTTTTTTTATAAAATTATAGGTACAAAATAAATGGACCGATATTTCGCCGAAATTTCAACCGAAATTTCCCCGATATACCGGCGTACCAGTGTATCGCTCTCGACCGATATGAACCGAAATCCGATATGTAACAGCCTTGTTCCATACCTTGTGTACCTCCATCTAGGACTTGGTGATTTGAAACCTACTCAGATAACACTGCAATTAGCTGATAGGTCTGTGAAAATTCCTCGTGGTTTCATAAAGGATGTTCTTATTGAGGTCGATAAGTTTATTTGTCTAGTGGATTTTGTTGTCCTTGATACCCAACCTGTCCCTGACCCAGAGAATCAAATACTTGTGATATTAGGTCGCCCGTTTTTAGCTACATCTAATGCGATCATTATCTGTCGAAATAGTATTATGAACTTATCTTTTGGTAATATGACTATTGAGATGAATATTTCAATATTAATAAACAACTACCTGAGTTAGATGATACGTGTATTGAAGAGGTGAATATGATAGGAACATTAGTTTAGGAGTCATTACCAAACACTTTGTTAGAAGATCCATTAGAGAAATGCTTAGCCCACTTTGAGTTTGATTTTGATGATGATAGTGTGATTAATGAGGTGAATGTTTTGTTAGCTTCATCCCTTTTGATAGACACTAATAATGGATGGAAAGCTAAGTTCGAACCACTACCAGTTTCTAAGTCTACCCTAATTCCTTCTTTAGAAGAGCCTCCTAAGTTGGACCTTAAATAACTACAGATACCTTGAAGTATGTGTATTTAGGCCCATCTGAGACTTTGCCTATGATTGTGGTATCTGACTTTGATAGTAACTAGGAAAGTAGGCTAGTGACCGTGCTTCAAGATAATAAAGAAGCTTTAGGGTGGACCATAATAAAAATTAACGGTGTAAGTCCTACTGTTTGTATGCATCAGATTCATTTAAAGGATGATACCAAACCGTCTAGGGATATGCAACGTCGACTTAACCCTAACATGAAAGAAGTAGTTCGAACTGAGGTGCTTAAGTTGTTAGATGCGGTTATTATCTACCCTATTTCAGACAGTAAGTGGGTCAACCCCGTTCAGGTTGTTCCCAAGAAATCAGGTATCACTGTAGTCCAGAATGATAACAATGAGTTAATCCCAACCCGAGTGACCATGGGGTGGCGTGTTTGTATTGACTATAGAAATTGAACAAGGTCACAAGGAAGGACCACTTTCCCCTTTCTTTCATCGAACAAATGCTTGAGAGATTAGATGAACATAGGCATTATTGCTTGCTAGATGGTTTTTCTGGTTATAATCAGATTGTTATTGCCCCAAAAGACCAAGAGAAAACCACTTTTACCCATCCCTTTGGTACCTTTGCTTATAGACGCATGTATTTCGGGTTGTAATGCACCCCTTTTCAACGTTGTATGATGAACATATTTTTTGACATGGTAGAACGATTTTAGAGGTCTTTATGGATAATTTTTCAGTATTTGGGTCATCTTTTGATGAGTGCTTGCATCATTTGACATTAGTGTTGTCTATGTGTAAGGAAAAGAATTTAGTGCTTAATTGGGAAAACCATTTCATGGTTCGATGAGGAATTGTTTTAGGGCATATCGTATCTTCTAAGGGTATAGAGGTAGACAAAGGCAAAGTTGACCTTATTAAGACTTTACAGGTTCCCAAAACTGTACGAGATGTTAGGTCATTCTTAGGGCATGCAGGTTTTTATCATCGATTCATTAAGGATTTTAGCTTGATTTCTAGACCTCTTTACAATCTGCTTGCAAAAGATGTTAAGTTTGTCTTTGATGATGCTTGTTTAGAGTCTTTTGAGAAGCTTAAGACCTTGCTCACTACCGCTCCCATAGTCCAGGCACCTAATTGGAACCTACCCTTTGAGATAATGTGTGATGCTTCAGATTATGATATTGGTGTTGTGTTAGGTCAGCGAGAAAACAAATTACTTCATGTGATTTACTATGCTAGCAAAACTCTGAATGATGCCCAACTGAACTACACCACCATAGCAAATGAATTGTTAGCCATTGTTTTTGCCTTAGACAAGTTTAGATCCTATCTCTTACGTTTTAAGGTTATATTGTTTACTGATCATGCTGCTTTGAAGTACCTTTTGTCTAAGAAGGATACTAAACCTAGATTGATTAAATGGATCATTTTTCTACAAGAATTCTCTCTAGAAATTAGAGACAAAAAGGGTGCAAAAAATATAGTAAAAGACTACTTGTCTAGACTTTTTGTGGATTCCCCTGATGATTCTCCTCATGTGAGAGATAGTTTTCTTGATGAACAACTATTATTTATTTCCCAATTACCTTAGTTTACGAATATAATGAATTATCTTATTACTGGTCGAATGCATCAACACTGGGGTAAACAAGATCGTTCTAGGTTTTTAGCCGAGGTAAAACATTTCTTTTGGGACGATCCTTATTTTTTTAAGTATTGTCCAGACCAAATTATTATGAGATGTATACCTAAGAGTGACCAGTCCAGTATTATTTCCTTTTGTCATGATCATGCTTGTGGGGGTCACTTTAGTGCTAAGAAGACTGCTGCTAAGATATTGCAGTGTGGATTCGGTTGGCCTTTGTTGTTTAAAGACTCCCACAGTTACTGTGTTGCTTGTGAACGTTGTCAGAAGTTAGGAACCATTTATCGTAGAAATATGATGCATTTCTATTTTAGTTATTGATGTCTTTGATGTGTGGGGCATTGATTTTATGGGTCATTTTCCTAATTAGTAATGGAGGGTCACACTTTTGTAATCGACCGTTTAATCTTTTGATGAAGAAATATGGTATTACCCACAAAGTGGCTACCCACAGACTAGTGGTCAAGTAGAGGTTTACAATAGGGAGATAAAATGTATTCTAGAGAAAATAGTTAATCCTAATAGAAAAGACTGGTCGTTGAGGCTTACTGATGCCTTATGGGCTTACCATACTGCGTTTAAGACCCCCATTGGGATGTCACCCTTATCGTCTAGTTTTTGGAAAGGCCTGTCACCTGCCTGTCGAGTTATAACATAGAGCATATTGGGCTGTAAAGCAGTTAAATTTTTCATTTGACAAAGCAAGATCTCACAGGAAGCTTCAGCTTAATGAGTTGGAAGAGATTCAGAAAGATGCATATGATGGTGCTAGGGAGTATAAGAACAAAATGAAATTTGTGCATGATAGAAATATTTTAAGAAAGTCATTTTCTCTAGGTCATAAAGTTCTTCTGTATGATACTCGTTTGCATCTATTCCCCGAGAAATTACACTTTCGGTGGACTGGTCCTTTTGTTGTTCGCGCTGTTTTTCCTCATGGTGCTATTGAGATTGAGACTCAAGATTGTAGAATTCCTTTCAAGGTTAACGGTCAGATATTGAAACCATTTTTAGAACCTTTTCCTACAGATGATGTTGAGGAGGTCCCTCTGAAGGATCCTGTTTACCTTGATTGACCTTCAAGGTTGTTTTCGTACATTAGTAGATTTTTGTAGGTTTTTATTATTATTGGTTTTTAGATTTTTATTTTCTGTCTTATTCTCCACAAAAGGATTGTTACGCTTCACCCAGGTACTATCTTTCTGACTTACCTCTTTATTCCTCTTTTTACTTATCTATTAGTACTGCTCTTTATTTTGAAATATTGAGGACACTGTTTGATTTAAGTTTGGGGGTAAGGGAGAAACTTTTTACTGCAATAATAAAACTCCAAAATTTAGAAACTTGTGAACAATTCAAGATGACACTAACCATTCTAGGTAGATTGAAACTTAGATCTTTTTCTATAGGAATTAGTATGCCCGTCTAAATGGTTTATTCATAAAAGGATGCCTATCTCAGGGGTTAGAAATAACATGAATGTCGTCACCGTATATCGGAGTTTATCTCGACCATATCACCTTCTTTTTTTATTTTTGTCATTTTTTGTGTTTCTCTAAGTGATTTGGTGGGGCACCAATATCGAATTGTTATCACCGCCAGGATGAAGTAGAGTGTTTGAGATTATTTAGACTATGATTCAAAAAAAAATCGAGTATTGACACTTTGATAGCAATATGTGTGTGTTCTCCCTGTCTCTGTCGCCTAAGTAATTGTGGAGCGTAGGATCCATGAGAACTATCATGTAAGATGCTGATAAGGATCATGCGCTTGGATTCAATTTGATCCAATCATGTTGTCAGTACATTAATAATTGTTTTATTTTCAATAAATCGATCGTTGGGACCCTTGTATATACCAGTTGAGTCGATATTAGTATTAGGATTAAGAAAAGTGGGAGTGTATCTCAATCCATTAGGATTCATCCTGGCACTGACCTTCAGACAGATATGGGAAACACCGTTCACCTTAGTCAACATGCGCAAACTTCATTTTGTCTATATCCATCTTCTAAATCTTTTCATGTGATTGTACTTTGATAGATTATGAGTATTGTGGTTGAACAACTATCTAATTAGAGCTTTGTTTTCTTATATATGAAATTTGGTACGCTGAGTGCAAACTCGTGTACAACAATTGGACTCATATAGGGTAATAACTCACACAGCCGAAGAATTTAGTATGCCAACTAAATAGCTTGTTTAGTGTTTACCCTCAATCGTTCACAGGTAGCTAGGATTTGGAGTAAAGGTTTTGTGGGTATACCTCTTATAAACCTTAACGAGACAAAACTCGTCCACTAGGGACACCTAGGGTTTAAAGGCTTATTACATATGCTAAATGTAGTCGCGATTCTTGCGAAAGAGAGTTAGGATCTTATTTTATTTTTAGATTAGATTTGCTCGAGGACTAGCAAATAATAATTTTGGGGGTATTTGATAGACAAAATTTTTGTGTCTAAATTGTTCTCAATTATCTATTTTGTTAGTGTTCAATTTGTACTTATTATGATATTTTATATGTTTGTAGGTATTTTTGGAAAATAAAATTTTATGGAAGAATTAGCTCAAAAAGTTAATAAAGGAACCCACCAAAATTACGAAACACACCCACCAAAATTGATAAAGGCACCCACCAAATGGATTATGGGCACCCTTCATTTTGAATTCAAATCTGGATTTGGCGGGAAAAGAATCCTTTCACTGCGAATCTTTTGGGCAAGGTTTGGTTGATGATTTGCTGGACTTTCTCAACAATTTTGATTTGTTATGAGTTGTTACGATCACTGGATTGCTACCTGAGTTGGAATTGAGAAAAAATAGCTATTCCCGACAATTTAGGGAAGAAACTTCTTCACGTAAAAAAAAGTGAATCTGAGTTGTTTGAAATCGATTTTTAAGGGAGTTAGGAGTTGTTTTATATCTCAAAGTGATTAAGCAGTCAAAATATATCGAAATACGTCATTTCTGAGTGTTGCTTGCCGTGATTCATGGGTGGAATCGAGTGAGGGAGCCGGAAAAGAGAGTTCTTGTCTGTTCAGATCAACACAAATTCCAAGTTGTTTTGGAATAATTCTTTGGGTCCTTATCGGTTAATAAGGGTTATTAGAGCATCTCCAGTCACGCGATCATTACCAAAGATCAAAGATCAAATTTTTTGATCTTTGATCCGTCACAAAAACAACGGGGTATGATCAAGCGAGGTGGTAGGATATCGTTTGAACGCAAGCGAAGTATCAAGACACCGCTTGAAAAGACGGACGGGAGACTAGTAGCTCGCCTGATACAAGCGAGATACTGTTGTATCGCCTACCAAAAAAATACCCAGGCGAAGTACCAACATTTCGCCCACTAACTAAGCGAAACATCAGAGTTTCGCTTGTCGGAACGAGAGGCCGAGATTTTGTCTGTGTAATGTGCGGATAACCCGTGCAAAAGAAATTCCGGGCGAGATACTGGGATACCGCATGGACATAAGCGGAAGCTTAGAACCCCGTTTGGAGGGTGAAATACACGGGCGAGATCTTGGGATCTCGCCTAACACCAAGCGGGATTACAGGATTCCGCTTGGTGTTAGGCGAGATCCCAAGATCTCGCCCGTGTATTTCACGGTTAATAAAACCCTAGCTCCCCTCTCTTCCAAACAACATTCTTCTCTGTTGCCTTCTTCTTCCACCTTGTTGTAGCCGCTCAACCCACATAATCCCCCATTTTAGCCAACTTTAAATCATTCAACGAGAACCCAAGGTCCCGTTTAGTGCAAGAGTACTTCGCTCATACCATTTCCAAGCGAAATCAAGGTATATTTTTTTCAAAAAAAGATGAATTAAATTGTTTTTATTTGATATGAAATGTTGATGATTTATTAGTTAATTCGATTGTAGATGTTGTTTAATTAATCATGTAGTTACCATATTATAAACCGATTATTGAATTGTGAATTTTGTGTTCTAAACTTATGATATAGGGAATTTATTTAGGGTTTATGTGGATGTTAAATATTAGGTTTCAAAATTTGTTCCCTTTGTTAAATTGAACATACAATACGAAATTTTTGTAGTTTAATTTTAGTGGGTTTGTGTTTAATTTTTGATTGAATATAGTATGTTGTGTAGAAATCAAAGGAATTAATTTTGATTTAATTTTTTGAAATTGTGTATTTTGTCATAGGGTTTATGATAAATATTATAAATTGGGTGTATTCTTATTGATGATTATTTGTTGTTGCCTGTTTATAATTTATTAATTGGTTGTTTAAATTTAATTATGTTGGGGTTAAATAAATAAAGATATGTATCGTTTCTCTATTTTATGTAGATTCTGAAGATGAATTTCGATGATATGTATCGAATAGTTAGAGTACCAGGACATCCACAAGGGTTGAGTCAGGCCATCAGGATAGAACCTGAAGATGGTGGAGTAGTTGATCCAACAAGGGGGGTTCATTTGGGGGAAAGGGTAGTTGAACCATCAGTGGTTGACAATCGAATCTCAGCTATAAAGGATAGAACCGATTTGTTGGTTAGGAGACTGACTCGCTCGATTGAGTCTAGGGAGGTGATGAGCATAGAAGAACAACAAAGAGTTCGAATAGTGCTACAAGAGATAACAACCCTTTGTTCTGGTGAAAATTAAGATCGCTAGAACAAACTGAATTTGCTAGTTATGGTGTTGAACTTTATGTTGTGTCCCTTTATCTTTCAAAGTGTTGAACTTTATGGTGTTGAACCTTTTTAGTTCTTTTAATTTATTTATGAATATTAACTTCTACGGATACCAAATGAAGTTTGCAAGTTATTTATCAATTCATCTCAATGGCTTGTCAAGTAAAATAAAATATCTCTGAAAAATTGAGTAGAAAATGCTTGGATTATTAAGTAGTCGTTCTATTGTCAATTCAGTGTATAGTCATTTCATCGCAATGCGTTGTCAAGGGAAAGCAAAATATCGTTGACAAAGTTAAAATTCAATCTTTGAATTATTATTTAGTTAGTCTATTATCATTTCATCGCAATGCCTTGTCAAGGGAAAGCAAAATATCTTTAACAAAGTTAAATATTATTGGTTGAATGTAGTATGTTGTGTAGAAATTAAATTGATTTAATTTAAAAACAAATGTGTATAGTAGTATTTGCAATTGGGTAATTTGAATGAGATTAATTATAATTGGTGAGATTGTTTTATTTTGATAATGATGTATGTATTTTTAGAATGTTTGATGTATAATTTTTGGTACAAATGTGTACGGAAATAGACAATTACAAACAAGTTTAGTTGGTGTTAAATTAATTTTAATTGTTTATGCATTGTTGTGATTTACTGAATATATTGACAATGTTCTATTATTTGTTTGGGCAGATGTCTAGCAATGTTGTTTCGAGATGGGTTGGTAGAAAGAAGAAAAGCAAAAAAGCTAAAATCGCAGAGGATTGTGAACCTGAATCCATGGTCCCCGAGTCCATAGATGTTCCGGGGTTAGAACACTATAATGTTGTCGAAGATACGGAGGAACACGTATCGACAAATATTACATATTCCTATGACGCCAATTTCAGGTTTGACCACCGTGGCTCTCTCAAATCAGTTATACAGCTGTACAAGAAAATCACTAAGGAGTCTAATAGGGTCCAATATATAATAGAAAGGGGAGGTTGGGGCAGATTACTATCCCTACCTTTAGTAGATTCATCCCACGCTCTTATTGATTATATTGTCGAGCGGTTTTGGGACACTACAAACACATTTCACTTTTGTTTTGGGGAGCTTGGGTTCACTCCCCTAGATTGGGTTATGTTGACCGGGCTTAGTATCGGTGTCGGGAGATCTGTTCCTTATGACCCAGCTAAGTACAGATTTCAGTATGTTCGTGAGAATATTTTTCCTGAACTGAAAGATAATGTGGTATGCAAAAGAGAAGGTGTTCCCCAACAGTGGGTTTCGGATGCCATCACCCTGAAGTTTTTGACCACCTATTTTGATAAAGATACATTGCACGCTGCCAACGATGATAGTGTTCTTGCTGATAGAGTTGCGAGGGCGTTCTATATGTATGTTCTGGGGAATTTCTTTTTCCCAAATGCAAAAACCTACATTGATGCAGGTTGGTTGGCTGCCTTTGATAATCTAAATGAAGTTGATCAGTACGACTGGGGTGGTCCTGCATTTTCAAAATTGTATTCGGGTCTTGCCACGGCTAGTAGGGGACAAAAATCAGTATCCGGGCCGTTCCAAATTTTGGAGGTAATTTGTTGTTCTTTATTCAAAATTAATTTTCTTAAAATTTAATTGTTATGTTGTTAAATCTTTTTGACCCTCGCGTTTTTGTTGTAGTTTTGGGGATACGAATATCTGGGAATATGTCGTCCAAATAACCCTTCGGCTGAAAGTGAACATGAATGGCCTAGATGTCGTAGGTGGGTCGGCTCCCGGAAGAAGGGTGTTGACATAGTGAAGACAAGGACTAAACTGAACCAGTTATCCGTAAAGGACGTGACGTGGCAACCATGGCTTACTGCAGTTCACTACCTACCAGAAGCTATTGGCCGCACAGCAATAGAACTTTCTGGAAAAAGAATAACATTCACCTGGGTGGGCACTGTATGTTTCCTCGTCCTTGTCTCCTACTCCTTTTTTTTCAAACTCGTACTGTTGTGAATGGGTAGGTATTTATTTATTATCATTTTCTTGGATAAAGCACAATATGTATCTCGGAGATCGTTGCTGGAGGCAGAACAACCCAACTTGGGGTATTCCTGCAAACCCCCCTGCTTGCATTTCCAACTTCGTCGACGACGAGATTGAGGACATGACAGAAATTTCTAACGTCAATGCTAGTGAATACGTACGTGTCGTGCCCTACGATGTTTATTATGAATATTGGAGACATGTTACCAACCTCTACAAATATGTAGCGCAAGTTGATTGGGAGGTTGAAACGTATGGCTCTGCAGGTGACCGTATCAAACACAACATCCCACGGCCTCGTGATCATGTGCCCATTCCTCCCCCCCAACAACTACCCTATGTAAGTCTTTAACAAAGTTTTGAAAAATTTAATACATATTACACATTTATGCTTCTGTGGTTATTATAAATAATATTTATCCCAGGTGGCGGCTTATGATTTAGTGCAAGAGTTTGCTGATTTTACGCAAGAGTTTCGTCAAGTTACCTTAGCTGAAACTAAGGATCGGATGGAGTACTTAATTGCCAAAGAAGTTGAGTTCAACAACTTTCGGAGTCAGACAGCCGGTCAAATTAGCCTCCTACAAGATCAAAATACCTTGTTGACCAGACAGCTTACCCAATTCCGAGCAGAACAACCTCTTGGATTTGCCTCATATGGTATGACCACACCTCCGGGTTCTTCATCAATAGTTCGACCAACGCAGAATGTCAGACCATCTTTCCCACCATTTATTCCACCAAGATCAAACTCCGGTTAAACAAAAATTTAATTTTTGCATGACAGTTAAAAGAACGTGTTGGGTAATTTAAATTTCGAATGACCATTTTAATACCGTTGTGATACCCATATGTTACCGTTAAGTTACCGTTTTATTACCGTTATTTTGTCCTTGCATAACGGATATTTTTCTTTTGTTATACTACTATAAATAACATTGAAATTTCTACACAACTCATTTCATTTTTCCCACATTTAATTTTTCAATGTCTGGTTACGAAAATTTTACCCTTAATGCAACCAATTTTACTTTAGATGAAGATTTATCCATATGTCGAAACGTAGTATTACATTATCCAGCAAGGGGTCAGGAACGTGATATCCGAGGTTGTATGACCATGGAATGGTTGGAACACACACATGCAAACTTTTGCGCTGAAACCGGTAATCCCAACAACCGGAACAGAGTAGGCCTTTTTTGTCGATATGTGCAAATTACTAAGGAAGTATTAGAATTTTCTTCTTTAACTGCTCGGGTAAATGAATTTCGTATTAGGAATGAAACTGATGATGAAGTTGTTGCTCGATCACTCCAGGAATGGACAACATGGAAACGAAGTGATTTCCGGTACAAACCTCATTTTGAGATCTTAAGGGTAATGGATGAATTCAACCCTTTTGTGTTGATCTTTCTACCTAGTAGGGCAGAACTTCGTCAACGTCGTCCGAGAAGCCAATTCATGTAGCTTCACTAATAGGTTTATTTTTTACATTATTTATATGTATCATTAGTTTATTTTTCGTTTCCTTTCATGTATGTCTTTTTTGATTTAATAAAAGTAGTGTAGTACCTTAAATTATTGTTCATTTAACGACGATTCAGGGGATATTACGAGGTCATTAGCATTAAAAAAATTGAAACTCTAAAAATAATGAACCGTTGAACTTTCACTTCAATTGATAATGTTAGGAGTTAATTGCGATTACATTTTGGATTTCATGAACTCTTGCTACAAATATGAATTCTTCTCCCATTTCTTGAAAGTAGTGCATTTTAGCAATTTCCTCCTACACAACCAAAGAAACAGTAAAATAAGGGGTTATTTGTAATTGTTGTTAATGCTGGAGGAGACAAATTTTGTAATGGTATGGATACTTACAAATTGTTCGGTCGATAATCCTAAATGGGTGTCGTTAAAGATCCGTTGTTGTATAGATACATAATCAGCTATTCCCTTTCGAATAACTTGGTATCTATCATAAATCTGTAGAATAGATCTTTGGGTTGCATTTCCATATTCCTCACCAAAATGTCTGTGGATCCTCCCCCATACAGTTTCTGGATCAACAATTCCGACTATAACATCTTCACGTAATGTTTCGTAATACCAGGATTTTGTTATAGCCAAGTCTTCGGCTGAATGAAATGTTGACATGGTTGTAGGTAAGTTATGAAGTAAACAAATAAGGTATTGGGATTAAATAGAGAAAAATAATATATTTAATAACATTGCCTTGTCAAGTTATTTAAAATATCTCTGACAAATCTGAAAATAAATCTTTCAACTGAAATGTGGTCGTTGTATTGTCAATTCATGTCATTGCCTGGTCAAGAAAAATTAAATATCACTGACAAATCTGAAAATAAATCTTTGCATTGAAATTTGGTAGGTGTATTGTCAATTCATGTCATTGCCTTGTCAAGATACATAAAATATCTCTGACTAATCTGAAAATAAATCTTTGCTTTGAAATGTGGTCGGTGTATTGTCAATTCATGTCATTGCCTTGTGAAGATACATAAAATATCTCTGACTAATCTGAAAATAAATCTTTGCACTAAAATTTGGTAGGTGTATTGTCAATTCATGCCATTGCCTTGTCAAGATACATAAAATATCTCTGACTAATCTGAAAATAAATCTTTGCTTTGAAATTTGGTAGGTGTATTGTCGATTCATGTCATTGCCTTGTCAAGACACATAAAATATCTAAGATAAAAGGTTTATTTTTGTTCAACATTATCCTCTTTTTATTATAAATTACCAGACTTGCTTCTCCATCAATACGAACCGAGTTTTATCATCATCTCTTGCTCCTTACAGTTTCCAACACATAACAAAATGGCAAACTATGTAAATCATATTGACAAGTATGGTTCCTCTTCTAGTTTCCCTCACTATGTTTCTTATACTTCTTCTTCTTCTGGTTCATTAAACGATGATGATGACACAAGTTACTACTCATCAGATGAAAGTTCGCTTGAAGCGAACAGTAATAACGTAGCAGTTAATGTTGGTTTAATGTTGTCAACTCTGAACCCTCCATATACACGTACAATAATACCAAGACAACGTGATGTAGGTGCTAAAGGTCTATGGAGAGACTATTTCTGCAGCAACCCTACATTTCCGCCCAATATATTCCGTAGAAGATTCAGAATGCGTCGACAATTATTCAACCGTATTTTGGGTGATGTTGTGGCGGTAAATAGTTATTTTGTGCAGAAAAGAGATGCTTGTGGTGTTATAGGATTAACCCCGCACCAAAAAATAACTGCAGCTATTCGTATGTTAGCTTACGGATGTGCGGCCGATGCAATCGATGAGTATTTACGTATTGGGGAAACTACGGTGTTGGAAGCAACTCGTAGATTTTGCAGGGTGATAGTCCAATTGTACGAGGATGAATATTTGCGGACACCAACTCAACGTGATGTTGATCTCCTTCTTGATGAAAACCAAAAAAGGGGATTTCCAGGGATGCTCGGTAGTGTTGATTGCATGCATTGGAAATGGGACAAATGCCCTTCGGCGGAATCCGGTGCTTATACCGCCTACAAGGGTAGCGAAAGTATTATCCTTGAGGCAGTTGTGTCGTATGATCTTTGGTTTTGGCACGCATTTTTTGGTATGCCGGGATCAAACAATGATATCAATGTGATGAACCGTTTGTATATCTTCAAAAAGCTTATCAACGGTAAAGCACCGCCAGTAAAATTTTCAGTCAATGGAAATCAATACAATATGGGGTATTATCTTGGGGATGGAATATACCCAGAGACAACAACTATTGTAACTACCATTAAACATCCAGACTCCCAAAAGAAACAGAAATTTTAGGCGATGCAGGAAGGTTGTCGAAAAGATGTAGAACGGGGGTTCGGTGTACTACAAAATCAATTTGCAATCATCAAACAACCCGCACGAATGTGGAATCCGGACGTGTTAGCATATATAATGAAAACGGTCATTATTCTACATAATATGATAGTAGAGGATGAACGTATTCCCGGTGATTGGCCGCATGACTATGAACAACGCAGCCACGGTGCTCCAGTTGTTATTTCAAGGGAGAACACTGCTCAACTTTCTAGGATGCTCAAGGACCAACGCAGACGTGAAGTATTCGATAAACAAACTGGGGTTCGTTTGAGAAATGACCTGATCGAACATATATGGTCATCTGTTGGGGAAGACTGAAATTTTATATGGGCTTTGGGGGTAAATGTGTTGTTAGTGGACCGGTGGTTAAAGCGAGAGTTATGTTATCTTTACTTATTAGTCGCGTTATATTTTAATTGTTCATCGAGTCCAGCTCGTATTAGTAGTAATTTTCAAAGATAATTCTAAATTAAATTTTTATTTAAAAATAGGAGTCGTTAAAAACATAAAAATCTATTGAAAATGGTAAATAATTAAACCTCAATATGAAAATGGTAAATAATAACTAAATTAATTTAGTTTTGATCATAATTAAAACTCAATATGAAAATGGTAAAAATAATCCGGACGTTATGATTGGTTTAATCTTTTCATCAAAATTTCTCTCTTCCTCAGTTCGATGTACTGTCTTGATACATCATCCATTTGGGAGATATCCATCGTCATTATACGGAATTCCTCTTCTGCTTCTTGCCTAGCTTGTATTGCCGCAAACTTTGCATTTGAATCAGCTAATTTAGCTTCAAACTTTGCTTTATCATTAGCTAATTTTGCTGCAAACTCAGCTTCTCTTTGTGCCATCTTCATATCTCTTTGTTCGGTACATTTGGCGTTGAAGCATTGTTGCTCTCTATAAATATTTTGCATCATTTCTTGTTGTTCAGCAAATTTTGCTTTCCCTTTTGTCTTCTGTCGTTTCGCCTCTTTTTTCCCCATTGGACGGATTACTGTGTTAGGGATATCTCCAAGATTTTCATAGGCGCTGGGACCATCTACGCTTAATTCTGGTGTGTCATGTATGTCCTGAGATTCGTTGTCGTAATCAGACTCGCCTTGTGATGAATCGAAAACGGATGTCGACCTTCTGGAATATTTAATATCATCTAACATAACGGTGTAGCAATCTTCATGTTTAAAACTTCGACCAGTTGCTTCCTTGAAAAGCCTACGTACTTCTGCGAACTGGTGTTTCAATTCAATGTTGTTAAAGGATATACAATCATATAGATTAATGTAATAAGCATAATTAAACGAGTTGTTACCTTATTTTCGGGGCCCCATCCAGTATGATGTTCCCTTTCGACTTCAGCCTCCTTCGCAGACATAAGCGCCACATCCTTACTTATAATTTGAAATCGTTTCTGAAGGGAGGTCCAACTACGTTCTGGCATAGAAGGTATAGCTTCTTTCATCCGACATAGTATACGTGACCATAATTTTTCTTCACATTGATCGGTACCAATGCTACAATCTTGAGAAATATACAAATGAATCGTACACATCGTAACATCTTCAAAAGACGAAAAATTTGGACCCCGTGGTTTTGATGGCGCCATTTTACTAATCGATTTCAAAAAATGAAATAAAAACCAACTTTAGAATTTTCAACTACACAATGTATGAGTTTAGTAAAATGCCATTGGTTTAGTATCCCATATATATAGGGTAAATATATGACCGTTAAACTGCCAACGGTAACATATCAACGGTAACATATCATAACATCCTAAAAATTAACGCAAAAATTAACGCCTGAGGCCTTGGGGTCTCACCCAACCCCAGGCGGTGCCTTGGGGCCTCGCCCAACCCAAGCGAGGCCTTAGGGTCTCGCCCAGAACTCAGGCGGCAGCTTAGGGGCTCGCCCAAACAGAAGCGTGGTCCTGGCTCCCCGCCCAGTTCCATGCGAGTCCTTAGGGTCTCGCCCAAAACTCAAGCGTTATCTTAGGGGCTCGCCCAAACATAAGCGTGGTCCTGGTACCCCGCCCAGTTCCATGCGAAATCACTGCATCTCGCCCGTGTTTGGAAATTTTAGGCGATATCTCGGCTGTTCGCTTATGAGTAGGCGAGCTTCTGCTCAGTCGTCTGGTGGAGCGAAAGTTTAGCATAACGCTTGGGCTGGCGGAATGTCAACACTTCGCCCGTGTTTTTAAGCGAGATGATGATACCTCGTTTGTTCACAAGCGAGGGAGTAGAATTTCGCACGACTATAACTTTGATCGTCGATCAGCGATTACTTTTAATCCTGAACAGTGATTTTTCAACGATCAAATACTAAAAAAGATCGACGACTGCGGCTCACTTTCGTCGACTATCGATCATTTATAATCTTCAGTCGTCGATTTAGTCGACGACTGTGGACGCTCTTAGGGTTTAGTAATCCTATATAAAGCAAAGAGGAACAAAATCGCATCCAGGGTCGAGAGAAAAAAAATTCAGAAAAAAAAAATTCCGCTGGAGAAGAAGAAAAAGAAGAACAGACCACACCAGAAAACTGTCACTGATTCGATCACATTTTCTTTCATAATCTACTGCGTCCAGGAACCGTACTTTACTCTCTGTTTTATTTTCTCTCTTAAGCAACACAGAAAACAGTCTCAACAATACTTATATCCGTAGTTGTTTTCTGTGCTACTCCTGTTTTTTTCTTCTTTTAAGCACTTTGAGCTATGGACATGTATTTTGAGAGAGTGTTTCACACGATGAGCTAGACCCCATTGCTGAGGCGACGGAGGAAGCCATTTTACAATAATAAAGTGGTATATTATTATTTTATTAATTTTTTGCAATTCTTTTATGATTATTTGCTTTGAATTAAATTTAAAAAAAAATGATTTTTATCAATTAGTTGTGTTTTTTTTTTGATGGGTCATGCTTAGTTTAGAGCTATTGATGTCTTATACTTTTGATTTACAACTATTATTTTAAAAATCTAACTTTGACAATATTTAGTATCAATTGAAAGTGTGAGTTGTAAAATAATTGTTAATGCTAATCACTTGAAAAATTGGCTAATGGTGGAATCCTTAGTCTTAGTTCTTTTCATGATTTGAAATCAATTCTATTTTAATCTTCTATATTTTTTGTATTAAAAATTAGGTTTAAAAATCAATTATTTTCAAGTCTGAATATCGAATCTTTTACCATTATTTCTAAAACACATCTCTATTTATAGCCTTAAATTCCGACAAATTCTAATCTGATAACTACCTCACTGATTCCATACTGAAACAAACACTTCACCTTCTCAATCATCACCGTTAATTAACTGAATCCACAGCGGGGATAATTACTCTCAACTCACCTCTTGGATCACTACAAAAAAAATGGGTTTAAGCGACTTCTCATTTTTAGTCGCTTAAAGCCCCTTTTAAGTCGCTATAACTGTTATAGCGACTAAAAGTGGCACTCGCTCCGTTGGTTGCCCAAAGCCATGTATGTCAAAGCTTTGAGCGACCATGCAATCGCTCTAGTAATAAACCAACTTACCTAAAGCGAGTACTTTTCTCATTGCTTAATATTTAGACCAACTAACATGAAGCAAGTAAAACTGTGATCGCTTAACATATAGCCCAACCAATGTAGCAAGTAAACTGCCAATCGCTTCAGATACACCAATCATTCTAAAGCAAGTAAAATACTTAGTTGATAGATACAAGGAGCAACTTGACCTAGAATTGCTTGGTTAAGGCTTTAAGCAATCAAATTATTTTGCTCGCTAAAAGTGATTTCTGATTTTGATTGGTCTGATATTGGTTGCTGAAGCTTTTGAGGTACAAAATTTTTTAAGAAAGTTGATTGCTTAAAGTTTTAAGTTTTTAAATTTTTACTCGCTAAAAATAATTTCTGATTTTAATTGACTTTAAATTAATTGCTTAAGCTTTTAAACTATCAAATTTTTGTGTTTAAGTTTTTAAACTGGCCTGAAGTTGATCGCTTAAGTTTTTAAGCTACTAATTAAGAACATATTCTGATTTAAATAATCCCAAATTATAATAATAATTAAAAATCACTAATTAAGATTATATAATACTAATTGAAATTATATAATTATAAATGAATAACAAAATCAAATTAAAAACAATTATGAACCAAATTAAAATCACAATTGATTAACTCTATTATTCATGAATTCAATTTACATCACATTTAGTCAAAAACAATACAATGATTTTTTACAGAAAAAAAGAAAATTTTCATCTACAATTCCATCAAACACACTTCAATTTTAAACCTAAACACACTACAATTTTAATCCTAAAAATTAGGAACACCATTGATACAACTACTTCAACTTTGAAGCACCCATCATGGTTCTTTAAATCTCCCTGGAAAAAGCTAAAAAACTCTTCAAGATTCATATTACTGAAACCTTATACCACTTAATATGTTTTTTAGCTTTGATTTTGAAATCAATAGACCATTCCACATCTAGTTCATGTTCATCTCTCAAAAAAAAATGATAAAGGGTCCTGCATATACGAACAAACAAATACAAAGAAGATAAGAACTAAAGATTAATCCATATTACACAAACAAATCACACAAACAGAAAGATTAAACCATATTACATACTTCACAACGGTAGAAAAAAATATGAGAATAAGAAGAACACATAAAAAAAAAAAGGTTGACACAAAACAACCAAATTTTCATTTCTGAAAAAGATTAACCAAATCTTTTGGGCCATTCGTGATGTGGGTTGTACCAGTGGGCATATATTGAGTTCTCTCTATACACATCGATCGTGACACATCCGATCCCATCAGCATTCCACTTGGGCTCAACGACGAATCTGCACCGCTGGATGATGTATATTGAGAGTTATGGAATCTCAACAGTCAAGAGGAGAGACTGAGAGCTTAGAATACAAATTTAATTTCAGCAATGCAAACAGAA
The DNA here is from genome assembly GCA_023531435.1 of Papaver californicum. Lineage (NCBI taxonomy): Eukaryota > Viridiplantae > Streptophyta > Magnoliopsida > Ranunculales > Papaveraceae > Papaver > Papaver californicum. The sequence goes on along the minus strand of JAJJMC010008370.1, from coordinate 7,085,009 downwards.
ATCAAATCAAATCAAAATTGAAACACAAACTCAAAATTATCCACTTCATATTCTAATTCATTCAAACGCTTAAAGACTTACATTTACATACAATAACAGCAAAAGATTTCCAGAAGGAAGGGCATGATTTTATCCAGTAGTTTGGTGATAATTGGTGATAATTATAAAGTTGGTGAGGGAGGCGGAGACTTCAGCGAGATTCATCGGTGAGGGAGGCGGAGAAAATGTTGGTGAGGGAGGCGGAGACTTCAGCGAGATTTATCAGTTAGGGAGGCGGAGAAAATGTTGGTGATAATTGTCTCTAAATCTCTCTAAATTGTAAAGTAGTTTGGTGTTGGTGGTAATAGGAAGAAAGAAAGATATTTTAGAAAGAGAGGGAGGCGGAGAAATTTAGGGAGACAGGCGTTGAAGTGATAAGTGATGAAACTTAGGGTTAGGGTGTTTATATATAAGGGTATTAAATGTAAATAATATAAACTTTGTGGTCAATAAGTAAAATGAATAGAGTTTTAATCAACGGTTCAAGATTAACATTTTAATCTGATCGGACGGTTGTACGTTTTACATCTTCTACTCATACAGATCGTTAATCTAAAGGTTCAGAATTAATATCTTGTGCTCATACGGATTACCAATCTAATAGTTCAAAATTAATATCTTATGTTCATACGGATCACCAATCTAATGGTTAAAAATTAATATCTAATGTTCATATGGATCACAACCAGAATGCCCAATAAAACATACGTACGTCTCTCGATATATACAGGTCCAATGACCAAAAGAATAATGAACGGTTATTAATTCCATATAAATAAATTTGTTCTCTTTAACTAACAACGCACGTATAATTTCATATATTCTATAAATTTTGATTTTTTATTTAATCGTTTGTGTTTTCAGATCAAAAAATGCATATTTTAGTTCACATAACTAGATATTGACCTCCGATATATATTTTGATCAACCATTAATGGAACAAAGCGAATTTCACATGATATTAACTTGTCTCACCCGAACTTACTTAATTTCAGACAATATCCATCAAAGCCAAGAAAATCTAACCACAAAGAAAAAATTAATTATTAAGAAAAAACTACGATTTCATCAATCTCACTAAAATTCACTTAATTTTTTATCGAACCGACTTGAATACACTCAATTTTGATCTATTTTACTCAAATTATATCAATTTTCATCAATTTCACTCGATTCACTTAGATTTATTGATTTTATTCAATCTCAATCAAACTTATTCATTTTTTTATCGATTTAACAAATCTAACGATATGAAACTATGATTTCATCAATCTCACTAAAATTCACTCAACGTTTTATCAAAATGACTTGAATACACTCAATTTTGATCGATCTTACTCAAGTTTTATCAATTTTCATCAATTTCACTCGATTTCACATAGATTTATTGAAATTTATTCAATCTCAATCAAACGTATTCCTTTTTTTATCGATCTAACAAATCTAACGATATGAAACTATGATTTCATCAATCTCACTAAAATTCACTCAATTTTTTATCGAACCGACTTGAATACACTCAATTTTGGTCGATCTTACACAAATTATATCATTTTTTTCATCAATTTCACTTGATTTCACTTAGATTTATTGAATTTTATTCAATCTCAATCAAACTTATTCATTTTTTATCGATCTAACAAATCTAACGATATGAAACTATGATCTCACTAAAATTCACTCAATTTTTTATCGAACCGACTTGAATACACTCATTTTTGATCGATCTTACTCAAATTATATCAATTTTCATCAATTTCACTCGATTTTACTTAAATTTATTGATTTTTATTCAATCTCAATCAAACGTATTCATCTTTTTATCGATCTAACAAATCTAACGATATGAAACTATGATTTCATAAATCTCACTAAAATTCACTCAATTTTTTATCGAACAGACTTGAATATACTCAATTTTGATCGATCTTACACAAATTATATCATTTTTTCATCAATTTCACTTAGATTTATTGAATTTTATTCAATCTCAATCAAAGTTATTCATTTTAGTTCTCTTTGATTTGGTAGTTAACTTTTGGGTGTTCTTTTTTTTTTTTTTTTGAAATTCAATGTTATGGTTCTGGTAGTTTGGATTTGGAGGTTTTCTTTGTGAATTTCTGTTTTCTTTTGAAAATCAATGTTATGGTTCTGGTACTGGTAATTCATTATTCTGTATGAATGATACAATATTTTTGTTTCGGTGTTGTATTAAATTCGTGAGGCATGTCAGGGTAAGTGTAAATTGGAATGTAGCATTAGTGGTAGATGGCATGCATCTTCTGGGTAGAAACCTCAACCACTTTGAGGCCAGGTGTGTTATTTCAGTATGCTCTATAATCTATTTAGTGTTTGTAACCACAGAAGCCTTCGTCCTGGAATTCTTCCCTGCATCCATGGTGATTAAATTTCCATATCTTTTTTTTACAGATCGTCTTTCATTACTTTAGGCAAAGGAACGTTCTCACCCTCAAACTTTGTTGGATGCATGAAAAAAGGTCCTGTTTTCACTGACCCAAAGCTTAAATGGTTAACCACTTGTATATGTTTCTTTGAAATTTGAGAAATGATTTATTGTTACTCTACTTTAATGTGTTTCTAGTGATTGGCAGTAGTGTTCACTAGCTTGCACAGTTGATAGAAGGAAAGAAATCCGCTAACAAGAATAAGAAAGCACTCGGTTGCACTTATAGAAAACCTGACACACCTGGTCTATCTTTTGAGTTCAAATTTTGAAGATTCATTATGTTCAGGTAGGAACCACATGGCCCAATAGTTTAACTGAACTACAACTAATAATCTTTGTTGGCTTATTGTTTTTTCTTCCTTGTGAGATTACCAAATAAGAAACATAATTGTCGCGATCCACCATTTTTAGAGTACTATCCTAGGGGGTTTTCTGTTAAGATATGTAATTGGTTTGTCCAGTTGGTGTCGACTGTCTCAAGTCCTAACAAAACAATATATTTGGAATTACATTTTCTGAATGTTTAGTAATGAAGATGTTACGATTGGCGCATGGATGCTAGCAATGAATGTTAACCATGAAAATAATCATTTGCTATGTGAACTTGACTGCACTCCATCATCCATTCCTGTGTGGGATATTCCCAAATTTTCAGGTCAGTTTGTTTTTCCTTACTTTTGTTTTCCTTCATAATCATTTGAAAATGCCGTTGCTACAAATCCATATGTTAAAGAAGATCCAGCACAAATGGTGCAGGTAATGTCTGTTCTTTAGTTCATTATTATTTCTCAGTTTCTTTTAGAACTTTGTTGACAATTATTTTCCGTGTAGGTATTAAGAAAGATCTACTGGTTCATAATCTTGGCGAAACATGATCCAATGCAATCAAGCTTCCTTAACTCCACTTTGGAAGATAAGAATCTCTCTGAGACCAGAATTTTAGGTATGTTCTTTTCTTTTATTTTCTTTTCTTTTCAGGTTTCCTTCCATAACATAGCACCATTAATTTTTTGATCTAATACTCTTCGTTTATTTTTGCAAGGTTCTGAAAATGCCCTTTTGATATATTGCAGTTCAAATTTCCATTTCAGGGAACCATTATATACCACTTAACAAAAGTAGAGACTAATTGCAAGTATGGGTTTTTGCTTAGTTTAGAAGTTGGTGTCGGTGCTGTACTCTTTCTGCAGTTTATGTTTATAGGTTAGCAGTTGTAGTTGGGCATACAAAAAACGAAAAAAACAGTTGTTTCCTTAGGTTCTTCAATGTCATTTCAGAGATATGGCCCTCGATGTACATCACGTGAGCATTGAATAAATTCACTATACTGCATTTCTGTGTCTATTAGTGAGTCACCCATATGTCAACTTTAAGGAAATTTTGTATCTTGGAATTAAGTATAAGGTCTCAAAGCCGAAATCAGTTTTTTCATCATTTTGAGTAAATAGAGTTTGTGATTAATCGTTAAGGAGATTTGCATACTGAGACAGGAAAATGCCATTTTCTTCATTTTGCATCCCAAGATTTGAATCTTTTGGAAAACATATTAGGCTTGAAATGATTTAGTGTTGAGTAGTGAAATCTCTATGTAATTATATCTTGTATAGTGAAATTTCTGAAGTGTAATCTATGCAGAGTTTGGATCAAAGTGGGAAGTATGTTCTTGTATCTGTGGAGCTTACTGGGTTTGTTGCGATTCCTCAATCATTTAAGTCTATCTTTTTGTATTTGCTTAATTGTTTACTAATTTTTTCCATTTTCTTAATTGTCACAGCTAAAATCCCAAAACAACTTCACAGACTGATAATTCAACAGGAGGTATCTCCTGATGTCCTGCTTGGGGACTCTGATTGTCCAACTTCACAGTCTGATAGTGAACTCGAGAAATCTCAGGAGATCGTTTGCGGTGACTTTGACCATTCCAGTTCAAGATATAAATTGGAGACTACACAAGTAGTTACAGACGAGGAGGAAATGCATATACCCAGCAGCACAGAGTTTTCTTGTCGTCTTGTTTTCCCGAAATATGGCATTTCTTTACTTTCAGATGCATTTAAGCTTGGACCTGTAACATAATATGTAATTATAAACTACCTCAATGTACACATATCTTTAAAATCTAACACTGAATATAGAAGTAAAAACATAATATTTCTTGAACTATTTATGATAATCTCTTTTTTGAGTAATGTTTAGTACAAAAATCTATGTCCAAACTTTTGTAATTCTTGAAAAATGTTGAACAAATAGCTTTTTGGATGTTGGAATGGTTAATTTCTAAGAGAAGGCAAGGATATGACAAAATTTGGTTTTAATATTGAAATTGTTGAACTAAGTGTTAAAAGTTTCAAATTTTGACTGGAATGATATGGATTGTGAGATTTGTAAAAATATTTGGTTATAATTATAGTTAGTTTAATCGACTCATGTTAAAAAAAATCAATTTGTGCATCCAAACATTTGCTCATAGTGAATGAAAACAATGATTTGGACAAGTTTTCATGTTTCTATTAAACAAATCCTAATAAGATTGTTAGATTAATACTAATTAAGTTCTCAAATGTACTTTAAAAATTGATTTCTTTTGAAATGATGGTAGCGGCTTAAACTTGGTTGCTGGGAGAGATTTTACCAAGTAATTCATTTTTTAACATGTGGTGGTGGCTTAAACTTAGTTGCTGAGAGAGGTTTGCGCAACCAATTCATTTTCTGTTGCTACGAGTCTGTGCCTCAAAGTGAATAGCTACAAGATCACTTTTTTAGATGCTACAAGTTACTTGCAAAACGGATCTAGCAATTAAACATGTTTGGTCGTGGCTCAAACTTAGTTATTGAGAGAGGTTTAAGAAACCAATTTATTTTGTTGTTGCTACGAATCGGTGCCTCAAACTGAATAGCTACATGATCAACTTTTAGCTGCTACAAGTTAATTGAAAAACGGATCTAGCAATTAAACATATTTGGTTGTGGCTCAAACTTAGTTGCTGAGAGAGGTTTGAGCAACCAATTTATTTTGTTGTTGCTACGAGTCGGTGACTCAAACTGAATAGCTACATGATCAACTTTTAGCTGCTATAAATTACTTGAAAAACGGATCTAGCAATTAAACATATTTGGTTGTGGCTCAAACTTAGTTGCTGAGAGAGGTTTGACCAACCAATTTATTTTGTTGTTGCTACGAGTTGGTGCCTCAAAGTAAATAGCTACATGATCACTATTTTAGTTGCTATAAATTACTTGAACAAAGGATCTAGCGATTAAGTATATTTTTTCTTTGCTAAATAATAGTGGACACATGTTTATTGCCGCCAAAATTTCTGGCAGTTGCAATTTTAGACGCTTAAACTATTTAAGCGATTGAATTTCTGAGCTCTTGCAAAGATTTTAGACGCTTCAGCCCGTTTTTCTTGTAGTGGATGGACATTTGTCCAATCTCTGAATCCTTTCACAAGTTATCGAATTTGGTAATAATTCAAACTCCTTGGCCGCCTTTAACTTAATTTGTTCTCTAACTTCTCTAAAACTCTCAACCAACATCCTCACTACAAACTTCGACTTGAGCAACAACACCACCTTCTTCTTAAACTCAGCCACACCTCGAACCAATGACTGTGTCCATCTTCCATTCATATCAGATTCTTCGATGCCAACTCGAGTTGAGCACTGCCATCATAATCATCCGACCATCATTATATCACAGCGTCACCCCACAACTCTTTTTTATGCTCGAGAATGTCTTCAACAGTCACAATATCAAACCACGAGCTTCAGCTCTCACTGCCATTAAATCACTGTTATAGTCTTCTCTTGACTTCGCTGCCTAAACTCATCTTCTCTGTTCATCACAAACTTCCAAAAACTTGAGCTTCACCATCACCATTGACATAAACTCCTTGATCTCGAACTGCCACTGAACATCACATGACCAAACCCATCACTCGACTTCTCCATCAACTGTAGATGACTTTCTCATCACCATCAACTTCCACTGCTCGAGTTCCATCACTATCTCAGCGTCAAAGCGAACCGTTCAAACTGCCAGGTTCGACTTCATCCAACAGATCAACTCAGATTGAATCATAACAATATCACAAATTTATTCCGAGAGAATCCCATCATCACTAGAATCTCGAACTCTTCTATCAAGACCATACTCACTTTCGCTGCTAATAGAACACGAGCTCAGCTCCATCCAAAGACTCTCTACTTCACCTATAATCAACATCGAACCATCAGCAAAATATTCTACACCTCCATGAACTCGCTGCAACTCCTTCATTCGAACACAAACAAGAACACCACGTACTTCGAAACCTTCTCTCGAGCTCTATTCCTCCAACTCAACGTCACAGCCTCTCCATCTTTCCAACCCATCCAATAATTCTATTTAGTTTATAAACATCACCGTAAGATCGGCCTGTTCTCTGTTAGTGAATTTAGGAAGAAGATGAAAGTGGCTTCGATCCAAATCGCTGGTGCCTTTAGTGTAATTCAAATAATAGGCATCCTTAGTAATAGTGCAGGTGCCATTAACAACGTTTTATAGTAAATATGAAGATGACAGCTCTTATCAGAAACAAGGGTGCCTTTAGTAGTTGCTCTTGAAATGACCATCTTGCCTTTAGTTTTCATTTTGCTTATAACTTCTTCATATGAGATCGGAATGACCTCATTCTTTCGCCGTTGACTTCATTTCTTCGTTCTCTACATGATGATATGTGTCGTAAGTGCAAAAAATTATTCAATATATTTCACATTAATTAACTAGTAATATAGTATTAGTAAGAATTTTTTTCATAGAGAGCTGTGTAATTGATAAGTTATTTGGATTAGTAAAACTATAGTAAAAGTAAACAATAAGGAGGATTGGTTTAATTGACTAACTAAAAACAATATTAAAAAGATAATAATAAAGAAAGATGATTAGGGAGTCATTCAATGTTACCAAACATTAGCTGAATTACTATACTTATCTAACTTTCGCCAGAATCATTCATCACCAACCGTAGAATATAATTAAACTCTGTTATCCTCAAAACTCCTTTTGTCACTGGATACGGAAGCACTCGACTACCAGATTCTATCCATCTGAGCCACCATGAATAAGCTCTCAAGGTGTAATCCAATCGAATGCGTTAGAGTTTGTGAATTTAGGTTGATCCTAGAATCAAACACATAAGCTCGGTCTGCTTATTAGTGTTTCCTTCACACACGGTTGCTCCAACTCTTTACTAGCAATAGAATGATCAATAAATAACTTGGTTGCGGACTCAAACTCCTTCTCTACGTTAATATCATAGCCCAAGCCCATCTAACTAATCCCAAGACAAAAAATGATGATTAATTGGCCAAATGTTATTTATGCATATTAACTAATTTGTCTTAGTGGATACTGAGAAAATTACTTAGAAAAATCTAACCATCCGTTAATTGATATTTTAAAGCCATTAGAGCCACAAGACATTAAAGATTTCAAGAAAAATTAGATCTACCATTAAAGATCAATAATCCCTTCTATAAAAATAAGTTTCTGATAATGATTTTCAAAATTGAAAACGACAACAGCGCATTCTTATAATTTTACGGTCTTCATGTAAAATCAAAATTTAATAATAATTATATATTCAAAATCCTTACTTAAAAATAAGTTACATATAAGTTTTTCAAGAATTTAAGAATCATGATAAATACCCTAGGACTATAATCAAACGCATAGTTGACCAGCACAACAGAAAACCAAAATTCTGACGTCTGTTTTAAAAGATTCATATCAAATCAGAGACAACTCTAAATTGAATGAGGCTTGTCATTTTTGAAAGATAAAAGATATATGTTCACTTTATCAGAAGACATTAACGTCTAAAAACCATTGAATCATAGTTTATAAACAGGATATTCAAGATACATTCAAAATTATCAGATATTTTCTAGATTTAACACCGGTATAAAGAATTATATTTAAAATACTTATATCTCTCAGAAAATTCTACAATGTACATCTAATATTTCTAATGATGTTCTAAATTTATTACAAAAAGAATCATAACAAAGCTTATCAAGGATTAAAAGTCATTAATAGTCAACTCAATGCCATACTAAATTGTATTGTTTTAAAACATGAAATATTACATTTTAAAAGAGAAATTAAGTATAGACAACTGATTAAAGCATTAAAATTCAGTCTCTAGTTAACCACTAATACCCTAACTTGATATTAGTCAATATTATTAAAGATCCCGCGAGGATATTAAGCAACCGTAATTTATAGTCAATTTATGAGCAACCCGAATTAAGATAACAAAACTACATTTTATGTTATAATCCGACATGTTGAACCGTCATGCGGCTGCCTACATATCCAAAGGGATCAAGCACAACCGTAGTTCATCAATATCACATAGGAGGCCGCCGTCAACTCCTAATTCAAAAATCATTTAGGAGGCAACCATCAACTTCTAAGTCAAACTTCCCGCACAAAATGAGCTTCATGGGTTTAGCAATCATATAGGAGGCAACCATCAAATCCTAATAAGGTACATGTGGTTTAGGGAGACAACCATGAACTTCCAAAGACAACTCGTATCCCATCACAAAGGCTTTTAGGGATTGTTGTCCATGGACTGTAGCTCAATAATCATACATATACATAGTATATCATCAATCACACCAAAATCATGAATCAATTATTTTAAAAGCATTTAAATCAAAATAATTTTAAAGGTTGGTGTTGCGCCTACCTCAATCGCTATCGATACCGAAGATAAAAACTCACACCCTTATCAACATGCGCAAACAATTTCATCATTAATAACCCAACCAGTAATTTTTTAATCAAGATCTTACGTTCAAGCTTCATAATAAAAGTAATATGAAGATTGGGGTTTTTCTTAATTTGTGCGACGGCTAATGTTCGGTTATTTCTAGGTTTTTATGAATGAAAATCCTCATATATATAATATATATATATATATATATACAAGTATCAATCCAAATCAGAACGTGAGACTTGGAGATTAATTCGGTCCAAATTAATTTCATCCGGTATCATTAAGCCAAATCCAAGTTTAATTCCCTAAAAAAAAAATTAAGTGACACCTCATACATTTCTACAAATTCACTCACCAAAAGAAGCAGATGATCAGCTTATCACGGTACAGTAGAACTTCGTTAAATTAATTCGCGATAAATTAATAATTTTGCTATAATATTTTTTGCCAGTCCCGACTTAGACCAATGTTCTAAATTAATAACCTCGCTAAATTTATAAGATAATAAATTTTTTAAGTTTCCAATATGGCCCAACTAATATATAAATTAATAATCAATGTAATAACACTAAATTTTGATGTCTTATTAAAATAGGAATCAACGGTTGTTTGTTTCTTGTTCACATGTATATAACATTGGACTTCATCTCTAATTTTTTTAGTCTCTTGAGAAGTTCCAGAGTGATTTTGTTGTGTTGTTTTTTTTATTGTTTTAATTTTAACAACAAAGTATGTAAATTTACACACAGAATATATGATATATTATCTAATATTATGGCATAATATTAGAAAATAATTTAACTTAATAATATAAAGTCTCTAGATATTTATTATTATAAAAAACTGATCTATGCACTTGTTTTTAAAACATAACTTTAGTGTATTTTGGTATATTAATAATGTATTAATTTATCGATAAATTAATACTTAACTAAATTAATAGAATTCAGCAGTCCCAAAACCTCAACGGATTATCCATCTCCTTAACAAATCTAACTCACTAAGTAGGGTCCATTTGAATTAAACATTAACCATTACCATTTTCGTCTCAAAGTTAAACATTAACCATTACCATTACCATTACCATTACCATTATGACAAGTGGCATATAATAAAATAATATTTTATTTTCCTTTCTAGCCAAAGAGGATTAATATGGATCCCACCAATTAAGCTAGGTTTAACCATTACCAAAAAAAAATATCCAAAAAGAATTAGTAAATTACCAAAATACCCATTCAAGGAAAATTACAAAATAATCCTTGAAAGTTGGGACGGGTATTACATAAAAACTCTGAATAAATTTATAATAACTAATAAAGTATTACGCCTGGAATATTGAAATCATCCATAATCAAATAAAACACTACAATAAAAACGTGTTTAAGCGACCGAAATCTTAGCAACTGCCAGAAATTTTGGCGGTTATAAACCTGTGTCCACTTTTATTTAGCCACGAAAAAATGTCTTTAATTACTAGATCCTTTGTTCAAGTAATTTATAACAGCTAAAAAAGTGATCATGTAGCTATTTACTTTGAGGAACAGACTCGTAGCAACAACAAAATAAATTTGTTGCTCTAAATGTTGGCAAGAGCCTAAAATTTTAGTCGGTTTATTAGTTTAATCTACAAAACTTGCAACTGCCAAATAGTTGGGCTGCTTTAAAGCTGTGTCAACTAATTTTTAGCCATGGCCAGATGTGTTTGATCGCTAGATCCTTTTTTCAAGTAATCTATATAGCATCTA
>JAJJMC010008370.1:6982442-7073978 GCA_023531435.1 Papaver californicum | reverse complement strand
GTGTTTGATCGCTAGATCCTTTTTTCAAGTAATCTATATAGCATCTAAAAAAGTGCTCGTGTAGCTCTTTACTTTGAGGCATATACTCGTAGCAACCAAAAAATGAATTACTTGGTAAAACCTCTTCCAGCAACTAAGTTTAAGCCGCCACCATAATTTCAAAAGAGAATTCAGTTTTTGAAGTAGACATTTGAGATCTTGGTATTGATCCAACAATCTTATTAGGATTTGTTTATGGAAACATGAAAACTCGTTTAAATCAATATTTTGATTCACTATGAGCAAATGTTTGGATGCACAAATTGAATTTTTTTTTAACATGAGTCGACTAAATTGATTATAATTAAAACCAAACTTTTTTACAAATCCCACAACCCATATCATTCCAGTCAAGATCTGAAACTTTCAACACTCAGTTCAACAATTTCAAAATTAAAACCAAATTCTGCCATATCCTTGCCTTCTCTTAGGAAATGACCCTTCCAACATCCAAAAACCTATTTGTTCAACATTTTTCAAGAATTACAACAGTTTGCACATAGATTCTTGTACAAAAACGTTACTCAAAAAAGAGATTATCACAAATAGTTCAAGAACTATTATGTTTTTACTTTTAAACTCCAATGTTGGATTTTACAGATGTATGTACATTGAGGTAGTTTAGAATTACATGTTATGTTACAGGTCCAAGCTTAAATGCATGGAAAGTACAGAAATGCCCTATTTCAGGCAAAAATACGACAAGAAATTAAATCAACATCCAAAATGCAGAGTTTCGTCTAGACCATTCTGCTAGCATGAACTACTGTAGCTTTTGTGGGCTCCAAGCCCTCTCCCTTTTATTTTGTTGCACACCGATAATATCATTGACATACCCTCCTGCGAACACAATCAGAAAATTGAAGGAGTTAATGTATTTTGGAGAGTGTAATATACTCTAAAATGTAATGAATAACCTGAATGTAATGAATAACAAAGTACCAGACCATTACTAGAACCTAACAGGAGCAGGAAACTAAGAAGATATAACTAAATTTTGTTAGTTTACCAAGGACTAAGAATCTCATTAACAAGAAAAGTTGTGGTTTTAGTCTTAGCATAGAAAGTACTGAAACAGAAGATAAGAATAACCAGTGTTATTTAAGCACAAAATCACAACGAGGCAGTGTCTTTTAAAACAGATTTTTCTCCTATCAGAAAAAAATGCTCTATTAAGAATGAAACTAAACTGGCGCGCAAATAATTTCATAGAAAATGATACATGTACATTTTCATCCAATGGATTGCAATATCTAGGCTGAGCAGAGACAAGAAAATCATGTCAGGCCTGCCACTATAATCAAATATATGCTCAGCAAGTAAAACACACACATAAACTCAAACATATTCTACAAGTATCAGAAGATATGCAATAATGTATTTCCTACCGGTAAAACTGGGAGAGGACTACCAACATACAAGCAGTGCTGACCCGTCAAACAAGCATCAAAGAATTTGAGATGGAATTGTGAGTATAACAGATAAAAGGTTGACACGGTGAAATGGGAACTTTGTATGGCTTTAATAAAATAAGATTGAGAAAGAGAAGATAACCTGTCTGTTATCATGTCTAGAACATCTCCAAACGTCGAAACTGATTCACGAAGTCTACCTACACAGTTCCCATTTCATTGTGTTATAACACGATGAATGTCAATGATGTTACTGGACATATGAGTTAACAGTAACCCCTAAGAAAAACTCTAACCCCATGTTTTTGTTTCTAAAATATTAAAGAAACATTATCAAAGAAGCATGGTAACCACTACAACATGACATGATAAAATGAAGCAACCAACATTGCAAACTAGAGTATGATATAACCTAGGACATCACAATTTAATAAAGATGAAGAAACAAAAGGGTAGGGTTCTCACCATGTCAAACAAATCCGACTATGTATTTCCCAAGGCAAAGAAGAACCCACATATTGCCAAATCCTTTTCCAGTCCCTGTATATACAGTTGGAAACCTTAATAACAAAACTAAAATGAAAACTGAGAACTAAAAAGAGAACATTGCATTTATGCACCTGTCTAAAAACAGAACTGAACTGGCCTGACTTACCAATCTGGAAGACTGTCATCGCTAAGGATAGGATTCTGCCATTTCTTAATCTCTTCATCCCACCACTTGTAACCTGAATAGCAATTCGGAAACATAAATTTTGTGTACATAGTTATAAATCGGGACCACCAAATTAATTAATAACTTTAAAGCAGGTTTAACCATAAAAGAGTACCAGCTACAAACAAGGACCATTCCCATAAAATATGCATAGGATATTAATCCAATAAGATTCATGCATTCATTCGAAGATTTCTTTTTAGTTATACAAACTGGACTATTTAAACAGGATTCATCACAGGAAGACATACTCATCAATGAATCATGTACTATGTGAGCAGCTGATCTTTCAGAAGTGCCATAAAATTTTATGTACCTCCTGCAACAACAGAATCAGATAAAGATTGCATTGTCATTAGCAAACTTAACAAATATACAAAAATTGAAGATTGCATTGCGATAATAACAGAATCGGATAAAGATTGTATTGCGATAATAACTCAACAAATATACAAAAATTGCATTGTCATTAGTAAACTTACAATGGCTCCATAAAAACCAGGCTCATTCACCCCAAACAAGTAAGCGAAGTAACTTTCTTGTCTATACATCAATCTGAAAAAATAAAAACATATATAAGTTTTAAACAGTGAAATTAAATCCAAAAGAAATCCTAATTTATAAAAAATTATGGGAAATTACAGACCTAAAGAGCTCGGTGTGATCAGTGCAGTTTTCTTCACCTCTCTAATAACACAATTACAAAAACACAAATAAATGATTACGCAATTACAAAAATACAAATTAATGATCATTGAATTATGCATAAAATTGAATGAAAAATTGAGTGATCAAAATACCTGTAGCAAGATAAAGTAGTTTTTTCTTTATTTTTTCTCTGTAGCTAAAACTGTCGAAACCCACTTCAGAAAACTCAAATATCCCTTGTAACATCAACACCCAAATCAAAAACTCAACACAAATTGATGAGCATAAAATAAACACCCTAATATTCAAGAAAGACAGAGACTCGAAGTTACCTTTCCACAGGTTAATAAGCATCATTTTTCTCAATTGAGGACTCTTACAAGATCTGGGAACTTCACAGTTGAGTACACAAATTTATATATAAGAATCACCAGATTCTAGTCGGTAAAATTTACAGGAAACAACACAGGAATTCACAAAGAAAACCTCCCCAACCAAACTACCAGAACCCTAACATTGATTTCAAAATTAAAAAAACAACACCCAAAAGTTAACTACCAAATCAAAGAGAGCCCATTACAAAAAATCCTTGATTTTTCCCCAATACCGACTTTTTGAAAATAATTCAATTTCCTATTTAAAATCGAAATCCACATCGTAATCAAAAAAATCCCTAAATGAAACATACTGAAACCCCACTTTACAAATCTTAGAGAAAGTGAAAAGCTGTAATTTTTCTCTTTTGGATCTTCGATTTCAAAAAGAAAGAAAACGAAGGTGAAAGACTTTTCACGAATAAATCAGAAGTGAAAGAGAGGGATCAAAGCTTCAATATTGTTTTTTGTTTTAGTTTCTGAGAGAGAGGCGAGGGATCAGAGCTTTTTAGGAGAATTGAAACTGAGAAACAAAGAGAAGAAGGTGAGATGGAAGCTGTGAAAAGGTTTCCAAGAGTAGGAGAGAATTTATGCCTTATGGTTTTAATCATAAAGATTAGCCAACATGAATTTTAGATTTCACCCCCAAAAAAGTAAAAGAAAACGCGCCAACATTCCCGCCAAAGAAAATCTCACCATTGGATAAGGTCGTAATCCTTGTCTCTATTGTGTTTTGCGTGTACAGCCACACGATTGGAGACTCTGGGTTTTCTATTGGCTAAATATATATGATGCGGATCCTAAATATATAGAGGCGCGATCCATGCAGAAGGAGTTCTACGCGGACAAAACTCAGTTCTCAAAGTTCCTGGAACTCTTTGCATAAGTTTTAAATGAATCCCACATGAATATCGTTAAAAATTTATCAGGTGAACCCTAAAAATTGATTCTATGAGGCCAAATGGAAATATGTAAGATTGATTCTAAAAATTGATTCCATTAGTTTCCATCAGAGGTCCTTGTCGAGAAGCTGAAAAAACCCGATAAAATCCGATTGAATCTGAGTGAGGCGACCGAAATAGGTAAAATTGACGGGTAACAAACAAAATTAAGTGAAGTTGATAGAAATTCGGTTTGTAGTAATAGGTAACCATATAATTAAACCCATGGAATCCATGAGAAACTAAATGAGGTCGGCATATATTATGTGAATCGATTTATAACATATAAAATTGAGTTAGGTCGAAGGATAACAGGTGAAATTGAATGATATTCGTAAATTTGATGGATATTGTCTGAGATTAAGTAAGTCCGGGTGAGATAAATGAATATCAGGTGAAATCCGTTTTGTTTCATATCTGGTTGATCGGAATGTATATCGTAGGTCAATATCTAGTTGTTTGAACCAAAATATGCCTTTTTTGATCTAATTTGTCTGAATATCTATACCATAACTCTAAACCTAGCAATGAAACCGTGAGATAAATTGAGTGAGGCCAACCAAAATTCCCAAGGTCAACGGGCACACGGTCAAAATGATGGATAATGGGAGAAACCGATAGAATTTGAGAGAACCATATAAACTAATGGAATCCAGGAGAAATTGGTGAGGTCGAGCGATATCGGGTATAATTGATGAATAAAAAGTTAAATTTGGTGAGGTAAATGGACTCTCGACAAAGTCGATAGATAACCGTAGAAATCGATGGAATCCGAGAGAAATTGAGTAACATAGCGTCATCCATATATTCGACCTAATTCGACATCCTTAGAACTTCACATGAATTTATTCATATATACATATACAAATTCATCTGACTCTAAAAATCGTTTAATCTAATTGGATATTCTTACATGATTCATCCATAAATATTCTTGGATTTGTCCTATTTAGGTTTGATGTTAATGTCCTTTTAGTTAGGTTTTTTAGTTCCAGTGAGGTTCAGAACTGTAATAGGTAGATATGCAAAGATCACCTGTGTTAAGTGTCTATCCAAGAGAGCGGTGGATGCCCATCACTTCTGTTGTTCTAATTGAGATTGTAAATTAACAATCTATCCCAACATTCATTCCAAAACAAAACACCATTAAGGATAACAACTTTAATATACCCCACACAACATTTTCACTACACGAAACTGGAAAACTTTCCCATACACCGAGATCCTTGTCGAGAAGCTTTGGCTTTCAACTATTAGGTATAATTGACCGATAACAAGCGAAATTAAGTGAAATTCGTGGAAATTCGATTTGAGTTAAAATGGAGAAATCGATTGAATCCTATAAAAATTGAGTGAGGTCGACCGACATTGGGTAAGATTGACGGATAACAGGTGAAATTATGCGAAACCGATAAAAATTCGGTTTATATTGATAGATAACCACATAAACACATGGAATCCATGAGAAATTGGTGAGGTCGAGCGGTATCGGGTATAGTTGATGAATAAGGAGTAGAATTTGGTGAGGTAAATGGACTGTCGACAAAGTAAATAGATTAGTTGGAGAGATTATGAAGCATATTTTGGCTTTCATTATAAATTTTGGAATTCCAATGTAGATTTCTACTTGATATACAAAGGTCATGATGTAAATTATGATTCCCATTGGTAGATTTAGATTGAATGAGGCCAACCGAAATTACCAAGGCCAACGGGCACTTGGTCAAAATTACCCGGGATATCTGTAACGGATCCCTAAATACACCGTTGAATCACAAGATTTGCTCTGGTCGAAGGTCAACTTCCTATTTTCCGAATCTGAAACTTTGATGTTCATCATATTATCCTTAATGACCTCTTCGTCTAAATCGAAATATTCCCCGGAACCCTAAACCTACCGACGTTCGTCATGTTATCGTGAATGACCTCTTATCCAAATTAAGAATCTCCACCGGAATCTATAATCTACGATCATCAAACTTTAAAACTTTGTCTAGTGGAAAGTCAATGACAATTATCAAATTTATTTCTTATTTTTATGATTATTCTTACATATTCAAAATCAAAATTTATGTATAATAGAAGGTCGACAAAAATATCAAAAATCATTAAAAAATTTACTATTATTTGGATTTTTTTTTCATATTGAAGGTTGATAAATAAACCGACCGCACGAGTTCATTTTAACACAAAAAGAAACACACATATTATTCACATACTTTTCTCAATCCGTATGAGAGTCCCAAACGTAATCTCCACTGTCCAAAATAATTTACAATCCGTATGACCACCCTTATCCACCGTTCAAAATATCTATACAAAAAGCGTTTGTTTCACTTTACTTTCCATTTCCCATTTTCCCTTTCTCTTTATCTGTTTCGTTCAGCTCTCTAACCCTAACTCGTACAGCAGCCCCCTTCAATCACCACCACTGAATCACTCTATCTATCTCACATCTTCTACTACTTCTGCAACAAAAAAACATGATATCTGATCGAAGTAGAAGAAGAAGTGATGTTTTTCAACATCTCCATATATTTAATCTTAACTTCAGCTAAGTGAATCTATGAACTTAGATTTCAGTTTCAGTAATTTTTTTGATCGATTGTGAGTTATGTTTGATATCATTGTTCTAAGCTTGTTTCTCTATGTGATATACTAGGTCTTTTAAAGGAGAACGAGAAGAGGAGAAACCCTAGATTCATCAGAAAGAAGAGAAGAATTTGTAGCCTCTAGTTTCAAACAAAATGGGTTCATCGTTTTTCTTGGTGAACTCAAAATTTCAACTTTTTCTTTAAATCCAACATTTCAAACATGCTATAGTTTGATGAATGATTTGATTTTGTGTGTGGGTTTTGATCTATTGCTCTCTTACCCTTTGATCTTACTTCTCATCAAACCCTAGATTATACAGCTCTTACTACTGAGTTTATTTTCTATTTTTCAAGGTTTTTACAGAAAAAAGCCCCTAATTTTTCTGAAGTAAATCCTTTTGTTCTCAATAACCCTGGGGTTTTTTCCTGTGTTATGTTTGTTTTTGTGCTTTCGATTTCGTGTTTGTGTTGTTTGTTTATGTTTTTTTGTCCAGATCTTTACAAGGAGTAATAAAACTTTCTGAAAGAGATGTGGCTGTTCTCTTGGAAGTTAATAGGGGTGATTCTATTCATCAGGATTTCGAAGGCAGCCAGAGTAATTTCTTATCTCTAACTTATTATAATTGATCTATAAAATTCTCTGTTAAGTTATGTTGTTGATTTCATTTTGCGATAATCTTTGTTTTGCATAGAGTTTGAATTGGTTTTATGTTATGATCAGTGTTGCCAATGCTTGGAAGTGTACTTGTGTGGTATATCCGCATTTGGATTTGATCGTAAGAATGTTTAAGTTTGAAGCTCATATTGAGCTTAGATGAGTGAATTTATATTGCTATAAATAGTTTATAAGCTGAAGGGTGAATGCCCCATTGCAACCTCAGTCATTTTAGGAAGTTGTTTTCATTGATAACTTTTAATACATGATGTTGTGCTGAATTGATGGTCTGGTGATAGAGCAGCTTGTTTTCATTGATAACTTTATTATGAACTGTTTTAAGAACTCACTATCACGATTGGAGATTTTGAGGATCATAAGAGAAATAACAGAATTTGTATTGCTGTCCTATGAGTGTAGAGCTTTGAGTTTACTGCTTATTGTTTTCTAATATGATGCAGGACTTAGGGATATAAATTTATGAGTTTATTGGTTTGTGTATGTATACCCACAGTGCTGCTTGCATTATCCATGGTTTCCTTCTTGTCTTCTTGATAATGCATTCCCAAACAATTAACCTACATCGTGGTCGATTTCTTTTCACCTGACCAACAGAATGTGACAAATGGGTTTCGAGTCTTCTGACCCTGTAAAACTGAATGGACTATCTTTGCCATATGTGTTTATTGTTCCTGTGCTTGATTGGTATGAGTAAACAAGGAACTCCATTCTAAGTGCTAATTGTTTTATAGGGAAAAGCTTCAAGTCAGCAAAGGTCTTTAGTGCATCATCTTGGAGTTGGTCTTCAAAATCGCTTCAGTCGAGAAGAGATGCTATTGAATCACATGACCCAAACGAGTCGTGCAAACCTGGCGCCCACTGCATCACACTTGAAAAGATCAATGCTGAGGAGGAGAAGCTCTATAAAAAAATTAAGGTAGTCATATTCACCTGTTCTGCTCGAAACTCCAACCCATATAGGTGAATCTTATATATGATATTATTTTTTATCAGTTTATATATGATGACCACCTGTGACTACTATACCTATGCTTGGTACGCCTAGTCTAGTTGCAAATACTCACGGCAATTTAACTCCTTTCACAAAATAATTTCAGTCAGTACATATCTAAAACTGGTAATGTAGGTGTTTGCAGTCATTAAACTACTAGTTCACACCTGATTTACCGAATTCAGCTTGGGCCTCACTGCAAGTTATATCTGTCTGCATTAGCAAGTTGAATCATGATTAATATTGGCAGCATACGAAGCCCCTTGTAGGTTACAATTTTAGTCTTTGAAACTACCAGTTTGTTCCTAAGTTTCTCGTGTGTGTTGTGCTGCAGGAGGAAGAGATCACCAAATTAGAGTACGAAAGAAAAAACTCATTGTTACAAAAACAAGAAACTGGTGATCATGATTTGCTTAGGACATAGGAAGCTCGAGCAAATATTGAGAGTCTAGAATCTAACTTGAGCTATTTGCAACACTCAATTGGTAAAACTTGCTTGACTCTTTTGAAGCTCAGGGACGAAGAGCTACACCCTCAGCTACACGAACTATCTTACACGAACTATCTTTTAGGTAATTAGACAATGCTCTTTAATACATATTTGCATTTATGTTTTTTTGGTGTGTCGTCGTGATTTCATGAAGTTACTGGTAAAATGACACTTTCTTTTCATGAAGTTAGACATCAAATATTTTGTTTATTTAATATTTTCATGTGATATCTGTTAGTGTAGAGTGTACCTGTGGATGTGTTCTTTCTGGGTTGAATTGCTATGTACACCATGGAGTTCAAGATTATGTTTTTATTTTTATCTTTCTGTCCTTATTTTTTTCTTTAGGTGTCATAGCAAAGGTAAATAAATAATTTTAGTTTTGGGTAGACTAAGTTCTACGTAATCTTTTATGATTGATGTATATGCAGCGACTGAAGAAGCCACTGAAGATATCCCCGAAGAAGAAGCAGTGTGCAGAATTTGTTTACCCAAAACTAAAGGTTGGAAAAGGAATTAAACACGATATACGAAATGGAGAGGAAATCTAAATTATAATTGTACATTTTTAATTGGAAGTTAATTAAGATATTTTGGTTACTCTTTTATGTGGATAATTATAATTGTAGAAGTTGTCGTTTATAATTATATAATATTATCTTCGTTTCAGGAAAAGAGTTACTATCACTTTTTTATTTTAACCTATTTTTAGGCTAAAATGAAAAATGAAAAAATCATAGTAACTCTTTTTTTAAAACGAAGGGAATATAATTTATAATTATATTTTGGGATTATCTAAATCATAATTTGCTTTTAACGAGCAAAGAAATTTGGTAGTTTAAACATTTAAGCAACCATCAGGCCAATTAAAATCAGAATTCCAAAATAATTTGGTAGCTTAAAAATCTAAGCAACCAACTTGAGTAAAACAATCGGTAGCTTAAAAACTTAAGCAACCAACTTCAGGCCAATCAAAATCAGAATTCCAAAATAATTTGAGTAAAAAAAATCGGTATCTTAAAAACTTAAGCAATCAACTTCAGGCCAATCAAAATCAGAATTCCAAAATAATTTGGTAGCTCAAAAATCTAAGCAACCAACTTGAGTAAAAAATTCGGTAGCTTAAAAACTTAAGCAACCAACTTTAGGCCAATCAAAATCAGATATTGCTTTTAGCGAGCAAAATTATTTGGTCGCTTAAAACCTTAACAAAGCAATTTCAGGCTAAGTTGTTCCATGTATCATTCAACTAGGTAATTTAATAGCTCCTAAGTCACAAATCGCTTTTAGAAAGTAAAAAAAATCGGTAGCTTAAAAACTTAATCAACCAACTTCAGGCCAATCAAAATAAGAAATCGCTTTTAGCGAGCAAAATTACTTGGTCGCCTAAAATTTTAACTAAGCAATTTCAAGCCGAGTTGTTCCATGTATCTATCAACTAGGTATTTTACTTGCTTTAGGATGGTTGGTCTATCTGAAGCGATTGGTATTTTACTTGCTATATTGGTTGGTCTAGATATTAAGCGATAACAATTTTACTTGTTCCCTGGTGGTTGGTCTAGCTCTGAAGCAATAAGAAGAGTACTCGCTTTAGGTAAGTTGGTTGATTACCAGAGCGACTGCCTGACCGCTCCAGACCTTTACAAAACGGGCTTTTTGCAACAACGGGAGCGAGTGCCACTTTAAATCGCTATAACGGTTATAGCGACTTAAAAGGGGCTTTAAACGACTTAAAACAACCTGCCGCTTAAACCGATTTTTCTTATAGTAAAAATTAGCTAAACATAATGTTCAAAATAAGTAAACCAAAAATACAATACAAAATTAGAAATTTAAACCCAAAATCATCCAAAGACTCAGCTTACCACTTTTTTTTTTCTATTGGTGTAGACGTGGACGGTTGGTGGTACTGCTGTGGACGTGGGATATGTGGTGGTTGAGCTTGGATGGAACTGTAAACTAAAAGGCAAAAGCTCCTCTCTGTTGGAGTCAACGTGAGAGAAAGGTATCTTTTAGGTTGGTCTGTACACCTCTATTTACAGCCTTAAGTTCCTACAAATTTTAATATGATAACTACCTCACTGATTCCATACCGACACAAACACTTAACCTTCTCAATTATCACCGTTAATTAACTGAATCGACGGCGGGGATAATTACTCTCAACTCACCTCTCAGATGGACATTTGTCCAGTCTCTGAATCCTTTCACAAGTTATCGAATTTAATAATAATTCAAACTCCTTGGCCGCCTTTAACTTAATTTGTTCTCTAACTTCTCTAAAACTCTCAACCAACATCCTCACTACAAACTTCGACTTGAGCAACAACACCACCTTCTTCTTAAACTCAGCCACACCTCGAACCACTGACTGTGTCCATCTTCCATTCATATCAGATTCTTCAATGCCAACTCGAGTTGAGCACTGCCATCATAATCATCCGACCATCATTATATCACAGCGTCACCCCACAACTCTTTTTTATGCTCGAGAATGTCTTCAACAGTCACAATATCAAACCACGAGCTTCAGCTCTCACTGCCATTAAATCACTGTTATAGTCTTCTCTTGACTTCGCTGCCTAAACTCATCTTCTCTGTTCATCACAAACTTCCAAAAACTTGAGCTTCACCATCACCATTGACATAAACTCCTTGATCTCGAACTGCCACTGAACATCACATGACCAAACCCATCACTCGACTTCTCCATCAACTGTAGATGACTTTCTCATCACCATCAACTTCCACTGCTCGAGTTCCATCACTATCTCAGCGTCAAAGCGAACCGTTCAAACTGCCAGGTTCGACTTCATCCAACAGATCAACTCAGATTGAATCATAACAACATCACAAATTTATTCCGAGAGAATCCCATCATCACTAGAATCTCGAACTCTTCTATCAAGACCATACTCACTTTCGCTGCTAATAGAACACGAGCTCAGCTCCATCCAAAGACTCTCTACTTCACCTATAATCAACATCGAACCATCAGCAAAATATTCTACACCTCCATGAACTCGCTGCAACTCCTTCATTCGGACACAAACAAGAACACCACGTACTTCGAAACCTTCTCTCGAGTTCTATTCCTCCAACTCAACGTCACAGCCTCTCCATCTCTCCAACCCATCCAATAATTCTATTTATAAGATCGACCTGTTATCTGTTGGTGAATTTAGGAAGAAGATGAAAGTGGCCCCGATCCAAATCGCTGGTGCCTTTAGTGTAATTCAAATAATAGGCATCCTTAGTAATAGTGCAGGTGCCATTAACAACGTTTTATAATAAATATGAAGATGACAGCTCTTATCAGAAACAAGGGTGCCTTTAGTAGTTGCTCTTGAAATGATCATCTTGCCTTTAGTTTCCATTTTGCTCATAACTTCTTCTATGAGACCGGAATGACCTCATTCTTTCGCCGTTGGCTTCATTTCTTCGTTCTCTACATAATGCTGATAAGAATTCCTTGATTTGGACGAGTTAAAACTGGTCTTTGGCCCTTCTTTACTTGAAGCTCTCTTTTCTTGCACAATTAAGTGTTGATTCTCTTCTTTTGGATGATTCCACCTAATAAACAATAACTAAACAAAAAAACGTAATATATAATAATTCACAAGAAACCTAGCAAATACTAGCATGAAACTAATATTCTAAATATGTAAAATGTGCAATTATTACATTCCCCCACACTTATATGTTTTATTGCTGCTCTATCGAGAAATTAGGGCCAACTGCAAACAAGACTACATGATAGAGTTAGCAATTCTGATAACACTCTCACAATTGATAGAATTATCACTTAAGAGATCAATTTAGTGTTGAAAGTGGTGTGAGGTTGGATAACTCATGATTTTAACTCATAATTTCCGCAGATAAAACACTCTAAATGGAAAATTGAAGGTTCGGTGCCTCACTCATGGGTATTGAATGATCAGCTTCTCTAATACTGTATTCTCTACCGGCAGTTTAAGTCCCTTTTTGCTATCTCTAGCCTCTCAAGAACTAAGCAACCTGAATATAGTTCTGTAATTCTTCTAAGTTCAGTCATTCGGTTAGAACTCCGTATGCAAACTTAGATAGAAGTAAGCAAAGTGACTCTAAAATTTCTAAAAGTTGGAGGTTCATGCAAATATTTACAAAAAAAAAATCGAAAAAAGTTACTCTACTAAAATGAAAATTCTAATTGAAGGACTAAAACTCTATATGCAAAATATATAAATACTCCCCCACACTTAAACTTTACATTTTCCTCAATGTAAATTGACTCCTCCAATTAAAAATCAAGATGAAAAATCCTACCATGATATAAAAAATTAAAAATTAAAATCAAAAGATAGAAATATAAAACCAATGGGATGCCTCCTATTCAACGCTTAATTTAAAGTCCTCAGCCCGACCTTCTGGTTAGCGCCCATAAACTAACAATCTGAAAATTTGGGGATCCACCCAGACAATAATCTATAGTTTTAATAACAGCTTCACAAAAATGTTAGCCTAAGATATAAATAATACTAAAATTGTTATTTGGTGGAAGTTTTCCCCACACTTAGTCTTTTCTACACTTGAAAGTTTATAAAGAACATAGAATGCAAGAACTTCTTTGGGTTCCTCTCGGTGAACCTGCACAATGTTATAATAAAACACATCTAGTGGTACATAGTTAGAACCAAAATAATTCTTAAGTATTTTTGTAGCATATATACTCAACCATAAGTGATGTAGCTCCTTAAAAATCGGAACAACCTTTTGGGGAACTAATTATATTAGGGGAGGATAAAAATATATAGAATTATGCAAAGATTTAGACTTGTTAGTACCTAAAAATTACTCTTAGGAAAAACAAATTTCTGTCAAAGTACTTTCTTTATATTCGGAAATCAAAATCGTACAGGACAAACTAGACAACGATAGCATCCGTTCCGTCCTGCTTCGGTCACAAGGAGAGATAACGGGTTGATCTTAGTGGAGGGAAGCAAGAAAAGTTAAAGGAATTCGTGCGATGAATTGTATGTAGAAGTGTTGAACTATAGAGAAATAACAGAGCTTATGAGAATGATAAGCTTGTTCTTGTTTTTCAGAATAGGCTAAGTAGCTTATTTATAATAGTTGAGAGCACACTTGTTTCCTTGTAAAGTAATGGAGGTAGTGGAGTGGTGGAGTGATGGGAATTATGGGGGTAATGGTGTAACTGGCAATTATCCTTGGAAGTTTCTGGAAAACCATTATTCCATTACTTCCTCAACCACTTCAACCGTCACCACTACTTTGTAACTTCTTTTTCATGGGGTGTTTCCATGCCCATGTTGTTGTAACCACCAGACCAAAACCCCATGTTTAATCCCCCATGTAATTATTTTTATTTCTTGTAGAGTTAGTGAAGTCATGGAATCAAATCACGTGAATAAGTTGTGAGCTTGTCTTACGATAATGCTATCAATGAGTTTGTGTTCATCATGGAAAGAGCATATTTGTGGCGTGTTTTGCACATGTAAGTTGTGTTGGCTCGAACAAGTGAAGATGATGCTAGCATAAGCAAAGGTGAAGAGACGCACAAAGGTAAGGGAAGGGGAGTGCTAGCGCTAGCATTGGCGCTAGGGTTAGCGGCCAGGCTACCGCTGCTGCAGATGTTGTTCCTAGCACTGCTGCCAGTGCTGTCACTAGCACTGCTAGGGACTGTTTGGCGCGTTGGCTTTTTTTGGCCTTTGGCACATGTGTATGCTACTCATTTTTGTTGGAATGTGGCTAGGACTTGCTAAGGCTGCTACTTGCTAGTACCATGGTTATTTCCTATGTGCCGCTAGCTTTGGCATTCATTAATATCGTGGCCATATTTATGGCCTGTTTAGGGTTTCTCAATTGTATGAGATTTAATGTTAGCATTTATGCTAAACTTTTATGCAGTGCATACATAACATTTTCAAGAGATTCATCCGTAGAAGTTTGCAACTTTACATAATGCTTGATTCTGCAATTAGATGATATGCATCTATTTAGCGTTTTTATTCAGATATGGCACAACTTTTATCCTAAATATTCATAATTTTCTATAATCAACATATTCTGATTAATACAATAGTTTACATGGATGCACATGAAATAAAAAGGATTTAGCTGGGTAAAGCCCTGAAATTTCTACGGGCACATATATATGCAAAGGAGATACAAATCTAATTTAGCCATGAGATGAATATACATTCTCAATTCTCTTGCGGAATGTAAGATAGGAGTATGTATTCATAATTCTGATACCGGGTCAGGAATTTATACATATTTATTTCATGCCCCTGGAACTAGGTGAAAAAGAATATTACAATTTTTTCCTTTGTCAAATATCCACCATCAACATTAAGTCCTCTGCTTAACGCGGAAAAATGAATATCGTATGGTAAGCACTAGATGGTGGTCTGTCAGACGAAATGAAATATGACTTTTATTGTTTAATGGCTAGATATTACTAGAAGAGTAGTAGTTGGCTGAGCAAGTTTTTCTCTTTCTGAAATTGTACTCTCAGGTATTTGGAGTATTCTTCTTCTACCGTAGTAATGGCGGGAAGGTATTTGGAACATTAGTTGGTTATAGAGAGTGTTGAGGCGATGCAGTTGTCAGAATACTAAAATGAGCGCTGAGGCAGTGGTGCCATCAGGACATTAAGATGAGTAGAATCTGAGCATTGATATATATATATATATATATAACAAGTTCAAGGAATTCAGCCAAGCGACTCTGCAATTAGATGGTATGCATCAAATTTAGTTTCTTTCCATAAATAATATATTATTTATTCTGAATGTTTGCTGCAACTTTGCAATAAGATGATATGCATCTAATTTGGTGTTTTTTAATTAAAAATGGTATATTATCCAGTCTGAATGTTGTTTATTTTTTATAATCAGTGTATTCTGATTAATATATATAGTTTGTATGGATGCACATGAAATAACGAGAGTTTAGCTGGGTAAAGCCCTAAAATTTCTACGGGCGCATATATATGCAAAAGATATGTGGAACGAGTATAAGGAATTCAACTGTGGAATTATTGCAACTTATAACTGGTTCAGTGTTATGTATAATCAGTGATCATCTGGACATAAATTTCAACCATCACGAGTGACATTCTGAAGACGTTATCGCTTTATACTACAATCCATTTAGGATCTTCAGATTTGTTTATACAAAGTTATATAGGTAAGTCAACACTATTCAGTTGAAATGGATATTGACATAAAGAAATTTTGGGAATTCTCTTGCGGAATTCTGAAGTTTAAAGTCTATGAGACCGGGGTCAGAGACGTAATGTTTTATTATTTTAGATAAAAATAACAAGGCTTTAGTTGTTAGATATTACCAGAGATATTTCGGTAGGCTTGAACTCTAAATATTATCATGTTGATGGATCTGCAAGTCAGGGATGATTGATATGGATGTGTAGAGACACAATTTCATCATCAGGAACGCAACATCAGTAGTCTAGGTTTGTAAGTATAAGTACTCAAGATCCCTTGGTCGTCCAAGCAAGACAGTAGGCCGCGACTGGGCGGACAAGCAAAAGGATCTTGACTTTGACAGACAAGCGAGAGATTGTGTATGGACGGACAAGTGAGAAACCATTTTTTTGTCAGACTTGGTAATTCCAAGGGATTAATGTTTCTATTCTTTTCTTTGCTAGCATTGTTTGCTCTTGGGAGGATGAATTTGACTCTGTTGTTTTTCTCCAATTGGCGATCTAGTGTTGTTGAAGCAAATATTAACAGCGGTGTATTCCTATTCTTTTCAGGATGATGCGAGTGGGAAGTCTTGTTGCTACTACCGTTGTTGATCAAATACTCTGGTCGAAGGAGGTGATTGCATTAAATCTTTAAAAATGAAGAAGCCTTCAGTCCCCAGGTATAAATACTTTGGCCTGCTACTAGACGACGGATGATTTGACAGTATCGACATGAGTCCATACCTCTAGGGTATGATCAAGCAAAAAGGCTAGGGAGATTGATAACTCGTGTTGTTTTCTTTGTCACGCCAAGGCTATAGCAAGAAATTAAATTGAAGTTGGATCCCTTGTTGGTTCCTTGGATATTGAGTTGCATCTGGGACATTTTCATGAGTATTGAATGAAATTGCATCTTATTCTGACCCCTTGGCTCATAAGCTTGTTTTACCTTTTTGGATGTGATGATGGCATGTTTAGAATGTTCATATAGGTGAAGTCCTCTAGATACGCCGAGGGTAAATAGGATGAGATGGGAGGTGTTCTGTTGCCGACGTAGTTCTACGGTATCTTCAAAGAGTTTGTTTCCGGGGGTGTCTCTTAAGTTATCCTTTGATTTTTGATTGTTATAGGAGATGGTCTGCAGTGCAAAGTCCCAAATTACATTCTTATTTAGTTATTGAAGTTGTATTTTATGGAGTAGGCTTGGGATGCGCCTCAGCTTCATCAGAGGTTGCAGGTGCCTATCATATCTGACGACGTAGCTAAGAGAAGATACCTTTGTAGCATGTCTTTGGAGAGTAAAGGGCCTTGTCAAGGTTGTGACTCTTTGGTTGACCGTCTCTTATAGACAGGAGAGGTTCTTGACATCGAAGGGATCTTGTGCAAATCTTCAGTCCCCAAGTGTGGTTCTTATGATCCTTCGGATGCAGTTGTTGAAGATGATGCTCCAAGTGGCGTCGTTGTGTAGGATGCCAATGCGATGAAAACTACGCCAATTGAGTATCTGAAAGCGGAAGTTGACTTTGACTTTGACTGGACCCAACTCTTGGAGGAAACTGAGATGGCTAAGCTTGTTGTTGGACGACTTTGTCGTAATATGAGAGCTATTTAGGAGAAATTGAAGGAAGTAGGCGCGTCTTCGTCTTAACATCAATTACCAAAGCTAGAGATGATGCTGAAAGACTATGATGAGTGTTAAGGCTTCCCATTGAAGCCCTTACAAAGGTGGAGAGAGCATGTGCTGGTGGTGCTTAACCAGTTTTTCAGAGATTTTTCTAAATAGTAAGTTTTGAGGGTTTTTTTTATGTGTTTTTGAGATACTCAAATTTTCTATGATTTTATTTTTGGGATTTTGAGTAGGCAGATTTTGAATGGTTTCAAAGGATTCTCTAGAGAGAGAATTTTGTTTAATGAATTGAAATCCTAAGTATGAACGCAAGATATTGCAAACATTTTGGGGGAATTACAAATGTCGTGTAACAACAGAAAATATTGCTAGGGGTAGTGGGGTGTTTAAGCCTTGATATCTTTGTCAGGGGTAGTGGAGTGCTTAAGCCTTGATAGATTTAAGCCACTTTCCATGCACGGATACCCCTGTTGGCTTGTCAACAGTTACAAGTTTGTAGCATCCGCCTAACGTAGCTGTAATGATCAGATATGAGTTTTTTTTCTATGAGGGACAGTAGCTTTCTCGACTGTGTCTCCGACACGGAAGAGGGTAGATTTTGGTATCTCAGGTTGATGACACATTTTAAAAATGATTGGGTTATTGGTTTTAATATTCTCAGTAGAGACGACCCAAATCCGTTCGAATTTCTTTTGAAAATGATCAGTTTCTCATTTATATCATCAAGGAACTGTGAGGTTGATACTCAATTCAAGTCCCCAAGCCTTGACGAGACGTGGAAAAATTGGATGTAAAGAGAGTTGCTGAACAAGACTTACTTGTAGAAGAAATCCATGGGTGTACATCATCACCTCTTCTCTATTCCATTGTTTAGCGTTCAGATCCATTATTTGGTGATGTTCTAGAGGTGAGCATCTTTAGGGTCTGATGGCCTTTTGGCACCTACAGATGGGTCCCTTGGTGACGATTTCTCCATGTATGCGTCGAGCCTTTCCTTGTTTCTACGGATTCATGGACGTCCCAGAACCATGTCGTAGTCTGGATCTACATGGTTGTTGCTGATAAAGTGGTAGCAGACACTCCTGGATACAAAATGATAGTGGAAGTGGTCTCTCTAGACCTTTATGGATGACGAAGTTTGATCGTTGTATCCCTGGTTGCTTTCTTTAAATGGGGATACCGTCATAGTGTCGAATGTTGATTCTAGAACGTGCATCTTATTCTACTAAAGTAATTCGTGTTTAGTGATCCTTCTGATATACGCAGTAAGATTTATGAGAAGGAATTAGCAGCTCGTCCGAACTTAAAAATTACTACTGGAACGAGGCGCGACTCGATCATCAACTTGACACATGTATCTCAAATCATTTTTAATTTAGTCACCATCCTTTATTTAGTAATTAAACTCTTAATTTGTTTCTTGTAGTCGTGGCACCCAGAATGCCCTTTGTTTGGTATTGTGGCGAATGCCGTTCCCCAATCTAGGGACAAAAGGCCATGGGTAATCATGCCTGAAAGTGGAAACCGTCCCTCGAAGAAGGTAAGCGTCTTGCATTTTCTCTTACTTTTATTTTTTGTATGAAGTACAACTATACCTTGTCCTGACAAGCACCTTTGCATAGTATGGGAGCATAAATCATCAAGGTACCTTAGGTATTCAACCTTTTAAGTTTAGTTTCCCGGTTTTTTTTGATGCTTTAGCTCCTTATGTAGTAAGTATAACTTTTTGGAGATTCATGGGTTGTAGAATTTTACATCTTGTTGAACTTGATGAATTCTGACTCTTATGAATAATCATCATTCTCAGATGACTAGCAACGCAGATACCCTGGTGTCAGAAAGCATCGTTGTAGTTGGAAGTACTGAGAAAGAATAACAAGGTGACAATGAACCAGAAGAATCGTTCCAGACTGAAGAAATTGAAAATTTCGGAACTGAAAACGAAAAAATTGGTGGTGAGTCGCGTTATGAAGTGCCTTATGTTTATAACGTCTTGTTACATCTCCAAGTAAATTTACTCCATTTTTTAGTCATAATAACATGATCACAGCTCTTAGACCATCAAATGTGTAGAACCATAAGTGATTTCATGCAGAATTTTGGTGATTTTCGTCGTCAGAAAAATTCAGATTCAGGTCTTGTTGCCGTAACGACTGTAGTCTGTAGAATCTTCGTCCGAATTCGGAATGAGGTGGTTTACCTCTCATTCTTTAGGTGAAAAATACCTGACACCGAGAGTTCAGGACCTCCAGGCATAATTCTATAGGTTTTCAGATGTCGTGTAGTCGAGCGTTTCGGCCTCCCTCATTAGCTCGTTCATCCGATCGGCGTGCCCTTTTAACATGTTATAGTAGACATCCATATGAATAGTTTGGTATATAAATCACCCCAAAATTCCTTACCAATTAGTGCCAGTTTTAGTTCTTCCGGAGGATAGTT
This sequence comes from Papaver californicum, assembly GCA_023531435.1. NCBI lineage: Eukaryota > Viridiplantae > Streptophyta > Magnoliopsida > Ranunculales > Papaveraceae > Papaver > Papaver californicum. Next base: position 7,053,822 of record JAJJMC010008370.1, on the reverse strand, counting down.
TGAAAACGTTTCTGACGACATTTTTACGAAACGACCCATATCCTTTCTAAACAATTTGCCATGACCCAAATTTTTTTTTAATGAACGACCCATACCCTTCAATTTTTACGAAACGACCCATACATTTTTACGAAACGACCCATACCCTTCAATTTCTCATGATTGAGACATTTTAACTCATTATCTTTATAATATCTTCGTTTTTCAAGGGGGAAATGAACCAAAGCAGAGAGATGAATTTATAGATGAAGGATTGGAGATTACAATGAGAGGTGACGCTGGTATATTTCTTTTCCAACTCAAAATCATGATGTTTCTTTTCCATCTCCCCCTGACGCAATTGTGTAAGAAGGCACTTCGAGTGGTGTTATTGTACAGTATGCTGCTACGATGAAGGTTGTTCCGATGATAATTGCTCCGTTAAATTCTTAAGAAAGGTAAGAAATTCCTTCTGGGTAGTAGCCATGGCTACTTGAGTTTCGGCCAAGGTTTCTTGGCGCTTCATCAAATCAGCTATGGTTGGTGATGCCCGCTTCTTATCTTTGGTACTTTCAGTGGTACGAAAAGGAGTGTTGGTGTTTTCAACGGTGGTGTTTTTGAGGAATGATATCTGGAGTTCCACAACTGGTGTTACCGTGGATAGTAGTGGTTTTTGAACCTGAATTAGGATTGGTTGTTGAACTTGACCTAATATCCACCATTTTTGGGTGGTTAACGAATTGATTTTCAGATGGTTGAAGAATTGGATTCGTGATCGAGAGATTGATCTCTCACTGTGCTCGACAATTTTTAGTACCTAAAAGTTACTCTTAGGCAAAACAATGTACTGTAGAAGTACTTTCTTTAGATTCGGAAATCAAAATCGTACATGACAAGCCTAAACAACGATAGTAGCCGTTCCTTCCTGCCTCGGTCACAAGGAGAGAGAATGGGTTGATCTTAGGGGAGGGAAGAAAAGAAACTCTAAGGAATTCGTATGATGAATTATGTGTAAAAGTGTTGAACTATGGAGAAATAACAGAGCTTATGAGAATGATAAACTTGTTTTTGTTTTCAGAATAGGCTAAGTAGCCTATTTATAATAGTTGAGAACACACATGTTTCCTTGTAAAGTAGTGGAGGTAGTGAAGAGATGGAGTAATGGGAATTACGGGGGTAATGGTATAACCGGCCTGGAAAACCATTATTTCATTACCTCCTCAACTACTTCAACCATCACCACTACTTTGTAACTTCTTTGTCATGGGGTGTTGCCACGCTGATAAGTGCATAATTTACATATTTTAAGTATCATTTTCTTATACTTATTTGCTATATTTTTTGTGAATTACTATTTATTATTATTACTTTTGTAGTTTATGTTTTTCATTAGGTTACATCTCTGAAAGAAGTGAAATTGAGCTCTACAAGGAAGAATTGCTAAAGACGCAGTGAAACTCAGTCTATTCCAGGATTTCTTACTTCGTAGAAAATTGAATTATGTCACCCTCCATTTTGTACAAAATTGAATGACGAAGCCAACGGCGAAAGAACGAGGTCATTCTGACTTCGTATAAAGAAGTTATAAGCAAAACAAGAACTAAGGGCAAAAAGGTAATTTCACAAGAAAAAGCTATTGGCAACCCACCATACGTTAAAGGGCATACATATTTGAAGGGAGTTATTAAAGGGCACCAACGACTTTCATCCAGGGATGCCAGTTTTTAAATACTTATATCAACACCTACCTAGTTACTAAGAGACGCCACCATCTCATTCTTCCTTACAGAAACACCCTCTCTATCACGAATAGCTCTACCATGGTTTCCCTGCCAAGGTACAAGAACTCATCCAGGTTTCATGAACATGCTAGAAAAGAGTTTATAGGGCATGGGTTACTCGAGAAATCATTAGAAATGTGATTAACGTTTGCTTCCATTGTGGATCGAGTGTTGATCATGATGATCACGATGATGGTGATTGTTGGATGCTGCTGCAATCGATTGGAGTGGGTTTCTATGATGAATTGAGATCTCGATGGTGATTGAAAGTGATGAGAGAATGGTGATGCTGGAGATGTTCGAGAATCGTGGTTTTATGATGATAAGTATTCAAGTTTGAGTGGGTTCTGAGCAAACAGAGAAGAATGGTCTTGGTGGCTGTTGATTGCAGTTAATGCTTAATGGAGGAGTTGTGAGTTTTTGAGTCTTAATCGAGAATAAGAAGAAATTGGAGGCACTCGAGTCTGTATAAATGAAGTTGTTGGGTTCGTGGGTTGTTATTGAAGGATTGGGACATGATGGTGGAACTCGAGGGAATTAATGTTGGTTGTGATGGAGTTACAGCAGAGAGCTTGAGTGTAGGATTCGATTGAGCAGACAGAGAAAGATTAATGGGTTGTGTTGCTTGGCCGAGAAAACAGAAAAGGTTGGGATAAACGGAGGAGATTAAAGAGCTATATGAAGAGTTTATGTTGGATTAGAAACTAAATTTAAGTTCGAGAATGAACCAAGAACAAAGTTTTATCACCGAGAAATAGTTTGAAGTGATTCTGTTGCCCGTTGATTATTGTGAATGAATGGGTCTGATTGAGAGCAATTTTAGATTTTGTATCTAATAAGGAAAGTGGGTCTTTATCCGATTCGAGTTTAAAGGGATAGAAGTCTATAAAAGCAAAGACAAGTTGCAACCCGAGAGATACCTACCTCTCACGCCAGTTTCCACCTCTGTTCCCCTCCAACCTATATCATCTCTGAACCCACTCCACCTTCACGTACAGATAGAAAATACCTGGACGGACAGAATTTCATGTACGAAGAACTGGGCACAGACGCGGGAGACTTTTACAGACTTGACGATGAGGACTTTTTGGGGACGTGGAACTGGGAGGAATCAAGGGTTTGCTTGTGTTTATTTTATTAATTAATGTTTATGAATTTTAAAAAAGTCATGTCTAACTAAATTTTTTTGTTAGGGTGGAAGGATGAACATGTAGTATTTATTTTTTTGTGTTTTAAAACTAGGGTTTCAACAATTAAAACTTAATGTCAATGTTTTATTTCTCTTTCAATGTTTTATCTTTCTCGATGATATTTCATGTTCTATGCCATGTATAGTTCATTGTTTGATTAGCAGAAGCACTCGTTGATCCTTTTGCGATAATCGTTTTATGAATATTCTTTGACTATTTATGCCACGTATACTTAGTACTTCGAAATTCTACCTTAGGTTGAGAACAAACAATTTTTTTTGATAATTCTTTTCTTCGATTCTTAAACGAAATATCTTTCGTGTATTAGTAACTAGATTTGCTATTTTAAGCGAGTAAAATCGATACCCTTTGTGATGAACGCAAGTAAACCCTAATCTACAACGGATTCCCAAAAACTTAACGTTTTTCTATTATTGATTTCAATCTTCGTTAAATAGTTTTAATTCTCCCATTAAAAAATCGAAAAAACATCTTTTGACTTGAAAGTTACATGAATTAATTAGTATAAGTAATACACACTCCTCGTGGGAAGGAACCATATTTGTTGTTTTCTACATCTTTCGACACTGTGCGCTTGCGGTAAAACAAAGTCGGTTTTCCGACGTATCACACGCCCATGTTGTTGTAACCACCAGACCAAAACCCCATGTTTAATCCCCATGTAATTATTTTGATTTCTTGTAGAGTTAGTGAAGTCATTGACTCAAATCACGTGAATAAGTCGTGAGCTTATCGTAAGATAATGCTATAATTGAGTTTGTGTTAATCATGGCAAGAGCATATTTTTGGCGTGTTTCGCACAGGTAAGTTGTGTTGGCTCGAACAAGTGAAGATGGTGCTAGTATAAGAAAAGGTGAAGAGACACACAAAGGTAAGGGAAGGGGAGTACCAGCGCTAGCATTGTCGCTAGGGTTAGCGGCCAGGCTAGCGCTGCTGCAGAGGCTGTCGCTAGCACTACTGCCAGTGTTATCACTAGCACTGCTAGGGCCTGTGTGGCGCGTGAGTATGCTTCCAGTGCTGCCGCTAACACTATTAGGGCCTGTTTGGCGCGTTGGATTTTTTTGGCCTATGACACATGTGCATGCTACTCATTTGTATTGGGAATGTGGCAAGGACTTGCTAAGGCTGGCACCTGCTAGTACCATGGTTATTGCCTATGCACCGCTAGCTTTGGAATTCATTAATATCGTGGCCATATTTATGGCCTGTTTAGGGTTTCTCAATTGTATGAGATTTAATGTTCTCATTTATGCTTAACTTTTTATGGAGTGCATACATAACATTTTCAAGAGATTCAGATGTGGAAGTTTATAACTTAAGATAATGCTTGATGTGACTCTGCAATTAAATGGTATGCATCTAAGTAGCATTTATATTCATATATGGCATAACCTCTATCCTGGATATTTATAATTTTGTACAATCAGCATATTCTGATTAATACAAATAGTTTACATGGATGCACATGAAATAACAAAGGTTTAGATGGGTACATCCATGAAATTTCTAGGGGCGCATATATATGTAAAGGATCTATAGAGCTAATTTAGCAATGAGCTGAATATGTATTCTCAATTCTCTTGCAGAATGTAAGATAACAATATGTATTCATAATTCAAATGGCGGGTCAGGAATTTATACATATTTATTTCATGCCTCTGCAACTAGGCGAAAAACAATATTATAATTTTCTCCTTTGTCAAAAATCCACCATCAACAAGGCTAACCTTTTACGTGATGCTCATCATGGGTATGTAATGAATCATTTACCTCATATGTGTCATGGTCCTCTATCAAACTTTTTGAAAGCCATTCTTTATCAGTTTCTGCTTCAATCAAAATATCAGCGTCATTATTATCCTTGGAAATCTCAATTGGGTCTTCCATAACATTAATCAATTTGGTTTTATTCTCGAATAAAGGTCGCTCATATTTCTCATCGTTATCGGGCCAAAAATTAGGTTCATATGTAAAAGCGTCCTCTAGTATGTACTCCTTAGAGATATAAAAACCCCTGCACTCCTCGTTATCAGAATCAGAATCCTCTCCAAAAAAGTTTAGTCGTTGGTGTGAATTCTAGGATCATTTGTATTAGTCTCTTCCGAAGAAACAATCGGGTCTACTACTTGCAAATCAACCGGACTAAAAACATTGTAATCTGGATATTCTTTATAATATTGATTGGCGTTTGAGTATTTTACCCCGTTTAGAACAATGGTTATGTAGGATCCTCCTTTTGAATAGGCAAATGATTGTTATTATGATCTGGAGTTGGAATAACTTCATCACTGTTACAAGGAATTTCGAAAGGTATATAATCTTTTTCCATTTCCTCCCTAATTTGATTTATGTATCTTTTTAAGTTGTCCATGCCCTCTCGGACTTCTTGGAGTGATTCATCTATGTTCTGCTATTGAACCATGTTCCTTTGAAACTCTTCTACCATAATACAGAAAGTATCCTCAAAAGTAGAAACTTTTTGATGTTGAGGTTGAAATGATTGATCAATTTGAATGTAAAGTTTTTCCATCATGGTACACATCTGTTCTTCAACACTAGAAGAAATGATATTAAAAGCATAACTATACTCCCATCCTCATGGTTGTTCACCCACATACCCGCTGTAAGGTTGTTGGAATGTATGAGAATAACCACAAGGTTCCGTAGGGTACTGGTCATAGCCAAAAGATTGGTTTTGATTATACCCCTGATACGGTTGGTAGTTGTCATAAGAATGAGATTGAAAATCGTATTAATTACCACTATTGTATGATTAATCTTATGCACCGTACATGTTATTTTTGTAAGGAAACATGACAACTCACAAGAAAAAAAAAATCTAAACAAAAATCTAAAACCCAAATAAAAACAAAATTGATACTTACAACCTGTTTTCAGAATTTACCTCCCGTTTTTGACGAGAGTTGTACACCTTTAACGAGTTGTTAACACCACAAAAACCTAATAATCTGAAAAACACTAAAAAAAAGCGTGAAAATATCTAAAATACTAAAACAAGCTAAAACCAATAAGAAATCAATAAACCACTGCTCCCCGGCAGCGCCGCCAAAATTTGATGTGTGTCGTAAGTGCAACAAATTACTCAATATATTTTCTACTAATTAACTAGTAATATAGCGGTAATAAGGATCGTTCCCACAGAGAGCTATGTAATTGATAAGTTATTTAGATTAGCAAAACTAGAATAAAAGTAAATACTAAGGGTGATTGGTTGTTTAAAGCAATTAAAAATAAAAATAATAAAAAGAAAAGATGATTAGGAAGTCCTTCGTCGTTACCAAACGTTGACTAAATTAGTATACTTATCTATCTTTCGTTAGAATCATTCATCACCAACCGTAGAAAAGAATCTAGATTAGTGTTATCCCCAAAACTTCTTGTATCACTAGATACATAAGTTCTCGACTACCATATTTTATTCGTCTGAACCACCAAGTAGTAGATCATTGAAGGTGTCTAATCAAATATTTTAATCTTTGTGAATTTAGGTTGATACCAGTAGTTAAACTCTTAAATCAAGGTTCACTTTCTGGTATTGTCTTCACTGGCAATTGCTCCATAGAATCCCTCTACAAGGTCTCGTGATTTCTACTTGTGTACGAGTTGATGGACGATTACTTATCTCATAACTCAATACTAGCATTAAACTGATCAAAAGATTAATCCAATTGTATACTTGAACAATCTAGAAATCAATCATAAACCCTAAATATAGTGAAAACAAACAATAATAAATAAAAATATGAATAAACTTGTATAACTAATAAAGCTTCATGTCTAGAACATTGAATTCATCATTAATCAACAAAAGAATTAACTACTCATAACACAAAGAAGAATGGTTTCCCACTAAAGGGGTAAACCCTAGGGTTTTGATATAACAGTTGTGATATGAGAGGTAGAGTATATGAGATTACTTTAAAGATGTATATATTGTTTGAGCCTTAGAAGTCTTTTTTATAGTCTTCAATGCTAGGTCCTCAAGTATCCTCACTTTCTAGGGTTTAGAATCCTTCCGGGACCGTGTCTTCCTTGTTTTAGAAGTCCCAAACGCGTGCCAAGTTTACAAATTCAGAATCATATGGTTTGCAAACCCGTCATGCAAACCTCTACGGTCTGTGTACTAAATCTTCAATATTATCTTGTTTTGCTCATAACTTGTTCGTCCGATGTCGGAATGACCTCATTTTTTGAGTTGTCTTTGTTTTTTCGTCCTCTACGACATGATGATAAGAAATCCTGACTTTGGACGAGTTCCACCTTATATTTGGCCCGTCTTCATTTGTAATGCTTTACTTCCTTGCTCATTCTAGCACTTTGAAACTCCTTTTTGGATGATTCACCTAATATGACACATAAGATAGAAAAAAAGAGTAATAACAAGTAATATGCAATAATTATAGATAAAACAAGTATGGATTTGACACTAGAAACATGTGAATTTATCACTTATCAACGATAATGAGATCAACAATTTTTGAGTCAGATGGATCTTTAGTGGAATCAAATTATATAAATCTCTACGCATATACAATAATATCAAACAAATTTTTCTTAAGCCTAACTCCCATCTTCCTAGTAAAAATTTGTATTAAATCTCACAACTTCTATCTTACCTCTCTCAGCCTTTATTCGTCTTAAAAAACTAGGTCAAAAACTTGATTACAAACCAAAAGTTCTCTGAGTGTTTGAATCAACACTGAACCAAACCCATACCATCTATCACTACAATACGCGCAAGATGTTGTTAAGGCTATTCAAAACTAATTATCAAACCATCTTCAGTTTCAAACCCACTTACAACTGTATTTTTCTCTTAAATCAAATATAAAGGGAAAGGTAATTCTTCTCAAACCAAAAGGTGTTCGATCCGATGGTAGTTGATAGACAAATTATCTATATTGTTAGTGCTCAATTTTGTATTTATTGTGTCATTTTATGTGTTTGTAGATATTTTTGGGAAATAAACATTTATGGAAAAATCGTCTCAAAAAGTGATGAAAGCACACGGAGAAATTACCAAAGGCACATACATCAATTGCTAAAGGCACCCTACTATTGGATAAGGGCACACCTCTTTTTGAAATGAAAAATGGCATGAAAGGATTTTTCAAACACGTGAAAATTTTGTGGAAGTCGGAATTAGATTTTTAAGGGGTTTAAAGAGTTTTAAACTCTATCAATTTGTAGCAGAGATTAAACAAGACTCAAACACGTCATTCAGAAGTGTTTGTTGCCAAGAAAAGAGTTGGGGAAGTTGAGTTTTGGTAAGAAAAGGGAATTCTTCCCTGATTCGGATTTACATGAATCTGAACCTTAACCACAACTAGATGTAGTTGTCTTAAACAGAAAACTAGATAAGGGTATGCTCGTTTTGTTCATTTTCTTAGCCTGTTGCAGTTTTCTTTTATTTGTGATAGCACTATTTGATTCAGATGACCCACAATTGTTCCAGCTATTGCTATATGATTTTATGAGGTGACTAATTTTTTCTTAGTCTGGCTGAAGACTTTAAACTTAGAACTTCTTGGTAGGTAACTCATGCTCATGCGACACGGTAATATCTTTCGTTAACTCCTTTCCTTCGATTGGTAACAGTTTCTCCTTGTTCATGTTTTTAATCATTCATCTTTAGAACATTGAAAACAATGTTAGATTTAAGTTTGGGAGTAAGGGAGAAACTTTTTAGTGCAATAATAAAACTCCAAAATTTAGAAACTTGTGAACAATTCAGGATGACACTAACCATTCTAGGTAGATGGAAACTTAGCTATTTTTCTATAGGAATTGGTATGCCCATCTAAATGGTTTATTCATAAAAGGATGCATAGCTCAGGTGTTAGAAATAACATGATAGTCGTCACCATATCTCGGAGTCTATCTCGACCATATCACCTTCTGTTTTTATTTTTGTCATTTTTTGTGTTTCTCTAAGTGATTTGGTGGGGCACCAATACCGAATTGTTATCGCCGCCAGGATGGAGTAGAGTGTTTGAGATTATTTATACTATGATTAAAAAAAATCGAGTATTGACACTTTGATAGCAATATGTGTGTTCTCCCTGTCTATGTCGCCTAAGCAAGTGTGGTACGCATGATTCATGAGAACTATCATGTAAGATGTTGATAAGGAGCATGCGTTTGGATTCATTTGATCCAATCATGTTGTCAGTTTATTTAATAAAATAATAAATAATTGTTTTATTTTCAATAAATCGATCGTTGAGGCCCTTATATATACCAGCTGAGTCGATATTAGTATAAGGATTAAGACCAGTGGGAGCGTATTTCAATCCTTTAGGATTCTTCCTGGCACTGACCTTTAGAAAGATATGGAAAACACTGTTTACCTTAGTCAACATGCTCAAACTTCATCATCTCCATATCCATGTTCTAAATCTTTTCATGTGATTGAACTTTGATAGATTCTGAGTATCGTGGTTGAACGACTACCCAAGTAGAGCTTTGTTTTCTTATATATATGAATTTTAGTATGCTGAGTGTAACCTCGTGTATAACAATTGGACTCATATAGGGTAATGATTCCCATAGCCGAAGAATTTAATATGCCAACTAAATAGCTTGTTTAGTGTTTACCCTTAATCGTTCACAGGTAGCTAGAGTTTGGAGTAAAAGGTTTTGTGGGTATACCTCTTGTAAACCCTCACGAGACTAAAACTCGTCCGCTAGGGACACCTATGGGTTTAAAGACTTGTTGCAGACGCTAAGTGCAATCGCGATGACTGCGAAAGTGAGTTAGAATTTTTATTTTATTTCTAGATTAGATTTGCTCGAGGACTAGCAAATAATAAGTTTGGAAGTATTTGATAAACATATTTTTGTGTCTGATTTTTCCTTAATTATCTATATTGTTAGTGCTCAATTTTTTTTATTTATTGTGTCATTTTATGTGTTTGTAGGTAGTTTTGGAAAATAAATATTTGTGGAAAAATTGGCCAAAAAAGTGATAAAAGCACCCGGAGAAATTACTTAAAGCATACAAAAAAATTGATAAAGGCATCCACATCAATTTCTAAAGGCACCCCATCATTGGATAGGGGCACACCTCTTTTTGAAATGAAAAAATAGCGGGAAAAGAATTTTCAAACACGTGAAAGTTCTGCGAAAGTTGGAATTCGATTTTTAAGGGGTTTAAAGAGTTTTAAACTCTATCATTTTGTAGTAGAGATTAAACAAGACTCAAACACGTCATTCAGAAGTGTTTGTTGTCGAGAAACGAGCTGGGGAAGTCGAGTTTTGGTCGGAAAAGGGAAGTTTTCCCTGATTCGGATTTACATGAATCTGAGTTTATTTTAGACTATGTTTTGGGTCCTTATCGAGTTAAGAGGAGTTGTTAGGGTTTACTAAACCTATAATAACAAAGAGGAGGAAGAAAAATCAGGTGGGGGGCCTCGGGAAGAGAACAGGAAAAAAAAGAAACTGCTGTTGCTGAACGTGAGGAACAGGGATACAACGACGGTTCCTTCAACCCATCGGCAAACAGATATCTTCGTCTTTGCAACATATATATTCATCTGCAACGATTTTTTCAACCCATCTGCAATGAATATCTTATCATCTGCAACATTTATCTTCAACTGAAAACACTTTTATTCTGTAACAGTGAGAACGGTAGTTTGCAACGCCGGTACACCGTTGCGAATCATCTGTGTTATTATTTTTCATCTTTCAAACACTTTTTGAGCTATGTACCAATCTTTTGAGGGTGTTTTAAGCAAGATGAGATAAACTCAACCACTGGGACAATGGAGGAAGCCATTTTTCATGAATGAATGGTAACTATTTTTTATTCTTAATGACTTTTGCATTGATTTATGATTTTTCTTAATTAGTTGTGATTTTTTTTGATGGTGTATGCTTGGAATTAAGATCTTTTTATGCACCATGCTTATGATTTACAATTGATGTTTTAGAAATCTACTTTTGGCAAAGAAACAAAATCAATAAAAGAGCTATAATTGTTAAAGAATCATTGTAGAAATTATTCAGAAGTAACTTTGGTGGAATCCTGAGTTCCATTTCTTCTCAATATTGTTAAAATCTTTTACTTATTTTCTAGTTTAACTCAGAATTAGGTCTAAAACGAATCTTCACAAGTCTCAACGAACGAACACATTTTTACCATTTTTCTGAAACGATCAAGTTTTTGGCGCCGCTAACAGGGACTTGTTTTTAGATTTGTTTTTAGTTTTTTTGTAGTTTCGGTAGTTCAATTAGATTTTTATTTTTATTTTTATTTGTTCTATTTTACGTTTCTGGGTATTTTTCTTTGTATTACAGGTTTTGGATCAAAAAGAAATTTGAGCCAAAGATTATATTGATACACGAAAGACTTGGAGTCAAAGATAAATCTAAAAGAACGGAAAAAGAAGACAAGATTTTTTTTTGTTAATTTTATTTTTAGGATTTTATTTATTTATTTATTTTATAAAATTGTATTAGGAAATTATTATTATTTTTGTAATTATTTTAGGTATTTTTCTGTTTTTTTATAGTATTTTTGGACTTTGGACTTTTGGACTTTATTATTTTTAAACCCTACGGAAGGGTAGTTAAATATAAACTGCACAGAAAAGGACGACAATTACGATATTGTCTCTGCCCCTCGTGTTCGTACACTGACATAGGAGTCGTTGGCCTGAGTCGACTTCAACAGTTCATCGTCCGTTTGGAACGGGAGGTAAGACTATAACCACCCACGAATCCCCTGTCAGTGGGTTTTCTGGACTCCTTCATGTGCATATATGTTGACGACCTGAATATGGATTTACTTTTCTAGTAAAGGGCAAGGAATGGCCATATAAGATAAGAACTCATATTTTGTCATTATTTCCTTCTTGCCCGCTTTAGGAACAAGTTACCAAACGTGAACCTAAGCTTAAAAATTTAGACTAGAAAGAGACTGATAGGGTAACGATCTTATAAGAAAGTCATTCAAAAAGACTGTATTGGTTACTCTGTTAGCCTAACTCAAAGTTCAGGAAGATTATTTTAAGTAGATTCGAGTCGCGTTGTAACCCAAGGAAACGTTGCCAAAGAGGAAGGGTTATCAAAGCTCTTTAGAGCTTATCCTGTTTCTATTCGACTTAGTCTAATTCAGATCGTTCTAAGATATTTGCTAAAACTGTAACTAGTTTCCTTTTGGAAGAATTAAAGTTTGTCTAGAAGCAATCTAAGTCGATCTATCATGCTTTTTGTTTGCTAGATTCATTAGGTTTTCTTGGTCAAGTCAGCCTTGCTTGTGTTTGTTTAGAACCCCTTCCAGTAGGATTTATTTTTAGAGTTTATATCTATAAATATATTAGGAAGTTTTTGTTAGAAAATGTCGAACTGGTATTATGAGGACCAATACAATGAATATCCGACTGAATTTCAAAACAGACATTATCCGTAATATCAACATGGTGTGGATAGAAGTCGGGACCATCACCAACCTTTGGAGGTTAAAGTTCATACCAAGGTGATCCCAATTACTATTCGTGCATACACCCGTCATATGAACATGAAACTGAGCAAAATTCGAGTTCTTTGTCTTGAAGGGATTCCCTAAAGCAGATGCGATCTAGTAATCCCTATGATGACCCAAATTCTTCTCTAGAAGAATCACACGAGCAATTGCGATATAGTACTCATTATAATCCATTTTTTTCTCTAGATAATTCCCTCAAGAAGTTGACTGAGAATACAAATAGGTTCATATTAAGTATGGGGGGAACAATTAGCAGTCCAACTCTTTCTCTAGAAGAATCCCTCAAGCAGTTAACTAAGAATACAAATAGGTTTGCGTTAAGTGTGAATGAAAGTCTTGCAAAGAATAGTATTGCTCAAAATGATCTTAATTACCAATATAGTTCTACCCTTGATAACTATTCACCTAGTTAAGAGGACGAGGATAAAATTGGTAACAATACTTATTTAGACGAGGTTCAAACATCTTCATATTATTATGATGATGAGGATAGTATTAACGAAGAACTTGAAATATACAGGCAGAGTGGTAAGGTAATTGTCACTCCAATTGTGCTTCATGATGATAGTGTTATTTCTGGTTCAAATCCAAAAAATATTAATGATTATTCACCTATTCAAAAGGAATAGAATTTGACTAGAGATACCATTGTTTTAGACGTAGAATTTTCTTGTTTTGAAACCGATAATGGTTTAGAGGAACATGTTTATCCTGAGAGTACTGTTTTAGAGTCCAGCGATTTAGAAACATTAATCTTAGGTAACAAAGATAGACCCATGGAGATTTTAAATATGAGTGAAGATGCACCACCTGATTATAACCTAGAACAAGCAATTGACTATTTTCATGAATCTAACGATCTAGAAATTAGGAAAATTGCGACTAGTCTATCTAAAGACACTGAAAACTCTAAGTTTGGGTGTGACTAGCATTCTCCCTGTGTTTTACCTTTGACTCTTAGAAAGGTTCCTAACTTGGGGCTTGACATTTGCATCTCTACCATTTTACAAGATCATCTTCAAACTATATCCAAAAAGAAGTTCAGTTGTTAGAAACCCATCCTCTGGTCGATGTAGTTCACCTAGGAAATAATACCAAGATTGACTTTTTCCCACCAAAACATTTTCTTCCATATGTGGGAACGTATGAATTTCAAATGTGTTAGTTATTAAGTTTTGAGAGTAAGCCTAATTACTTTAGGGAATTAGAATCGACGCATTTGCTCAAGAATGACCACCATTTTCATAGTAGTCAACTATGTGAGTCCAATCTGATTAACTTTGAGGATCCAAAATTATTCATGTTATTATTATGTGCTTCAAATATATTAGTTGAGTTACTTCAGACTCTACAACCTGATTCTCCGGATCCTGCCAATAAGGAAATCCAGCCCATGAAAATATTTTATCTAGACCCTTTTATAGAGCCTGAACCTGAACCACAACTAGACGTAGTTGTCTTAAACATAAAGCTAGATAAGGTTGTGATTGTTTTGTTCATTTTCTTAGCCTGTAGCAGTTTCCTTTTATTTGTGATATCACTATTTAATTCAGATGACCCACCACAATTGTTCCGGCTATTGCTATATAATTTTATGAGGTGACTAATTCTTTCTTAGTCTGGATGAAGATTTTAAACTTAGCACTTCTTGGAGGTAACCCATGCTCATGCACATGGTAATATCTTTCCTTACCTACTTTCCTTCGATTGGTAACAGTTTCTCCTTGTTCATACTTTTAATCATTCATCTTTACAACATTGAGGACAATGTTAGATTTAAGTTTGGGGGTAAGGGAGAAACTTTTTAGTGCAATTTTTAGAAATCACATGATAGTCGTCACCATATCACCTTATGTTTTTATTTTTGCAATTTTGTGTGTTTTTCTAAGTGATTTGGTGGGGCACCAATACCGAATTGTTATCGCCGCCAGGATGGAGTAGAGTGTTTGAGATTATTCATACTATGATTAAAAAAAAATCGATTATTGACACTTTGATAGCAATATGCGTGTGTTCTCCCTGTCTATGTTACTTAAGCAAGCGTGAAACACAGGATCCATGAGAACTATCATGTAAGATGCTGATAAGGAGCATGCGCTTGGATTCATTTGATCCAATCATGTTGTCAGTACATTTAATAAAATAATAAATAATTGTTTTAGTTTCAATAAATCGATCGTTGGGGCCCTTGTATATACCAGCTGAGTCGATATTAGTATAAGGATTAAGATCAATGGGAGCGTATTTCAATCCTTTAGGATTCATCATCGCACTGACCTTCAGACTGATATGGGAAACACCGTTCACCTTAGTCAAAAGCATTTAAAAAAATTACTAAAGGCATCCACATCAATTCTAAAGGAACCCTACCATTGGATAGGGGCACACCTCTTTTTGAAATGAAAAAATAGTTGTTGGTTTTTTGATTAATCTCAGCTAAGAGAGTCATTTGTCGTATATCTATGGATCAAGGCATCAAGGATGTAGCTTAGACTTGAGACATGCATGAGTAAGAAAAGTACTCAGTACTGCACTGTAGATGGTAGTTTTTTGACAAGGGATAGAATTATAAAATCGCCCTCTGCCGAGCAGCAAAAACATATAAATATCTGCGTATATTTCTTCTTTTTTATCAAAACATTTTTACTTATATTCCGCAAGAGAATTAAGAATACGGTCTTGTTTTAGGGAGAAAGCAAATATACTGCAAAAGAGTACTTTCAAGAGATCAAGCTCGAACAGGACGAGCCTAAACCAATAAATAGTCGTTCACGTCCTGCTTCAGTCACAAAGTGGAAAAGATTGGGTAGGTCTTAGGGGAGGGAAGCAAATAAGGTTGAGAAATCTCAGTGGGATGAGTAATTGCAGTATGTAAAGAAGAATGGATTATCTCTAAGATGAATCACTAATTCTATATATCATAGTTTCTTTTGTCCTGTTTCGAATAGATGAAAACCATCTATTTATAGTTCAAATGAAACACACTGATTTCTCGTAAGTGGTGGAAGTTACAGAAGAAGTGGAGGAGTAACGATTGTGGAGATTGTAGTGGATTCATGTCCGAAAAGCAAAGAAGACTTGTATGACTACTACTCCTCATTCTCTCAACCTTCTTATAATTGTCCCACTACTTGTTACATTTTTGTTCGTGGATGTGTTGCTACAACGCACGATTTTTGTATACCGGCAGACCAATACCCCAATGAGAATCCCCACATGTGTTGTATTTGGTATCTCATAAAATGATAGTGGATTCGTGAACCACTACTATTTTGGTTAAGTCAAGTCAAGTCAAATGACTTGCTAAGTTAGTGAGGCAAGTTACCTAACTCACTGAACTGGTAATCAGACTGATTAGTGTCGAGTTTGGTAAGTTTAGTAGTCATGTACTAACTTTGAAATAGCATAGCATAATATAAATATCCAAGTGTTTCTTAGAAATGACTTGGCATAAATCTGGAAACATTTTAGATCCAAAATTGCGAGGAGCTTCCTAAGCAAAATGCTTTAGGCAAAAGCGCTTCTAACAAGGAAGTTAGCACTTTTATTGTTAAGGATAAGGAGCTATTTAGCTAAGGGAGTTAGCACCAATCCGCTTGCAAGTGAATGAGGTTAACATAGGCAGGAAGCTAGCATTTTTTGGTGATGAAGCCAAGGACGCTTGCTAGATGGGATGCGCTAGTGCCAAGACGCTCTTGTTGCAAGATGCGCAGCCAAGGATGCTACTAGCGTGAGACGCTTACGGCTAATACGCTCTGCCAAGACGCTTGCTAGGTGGGATGCACTATCCAAGGGACACGCTTAGCCTGGAACTTGCTAGCCGAGACGTGCTAGCCAAGACGCTGGCGCTGTAACGCTTCCTAGGATGTAACGCGTTAGTTGAGACGTGCTTGCGCTGGGACGCTTCCTAGAATGGAACGCGCTACTTGAGACGTGCTTACGCTGGGACGCGGTGGTATCCGGGAAGCTAGTGATGAGACGCTAGTGCTAAGGAAGACTATGGTCAATGAAGTAGGGATGTCAATGGGTCCGGGTCCTCCCGGGTATTACTGGACCCTGACCCGGACCCTACTTATAAAAGTCGGGTCCGGTTCCTAATTTAGTGGACTTGGAACCGGATCCGATTAAAAAATTAAATACCTTCCGGGTCCGGGTATTTAATGGGTCTTCTAAAATCAACTATAATTTTTCTTAAATTCTCTATATTGTCTTGAAACAAATAATTCTTCATATAAAGTTATTGTTACATGTATGTAAATGTTCTAATTAAAGATTAAATCTAAGAAGATAAATGAAAATGAAAAATAATCCAAGCAAAACTAGACGAAATCTTTAAATTTTAGGTAAAATTAACAAACAAATGACAAATAGTCGAACCCGATACCCGCGGATATCCACTGGGTAATACCCGTTAAGATTTCGTTTCCAATCGGGTAATACTCGTAGGGTCTTAAGTTGTTAATGGGTCTAATTTTAGGACCCAGACCCAATTCACTCGGTTCTGTTTCCAGTTCTGAGTAATGGGTCCCATTGACAGCCCTACAAGGAAGAATGTGGCCAAGGAAGTATGCGCTAAAATTCAAGGACGCTACTTGGAAAAGGAAAGATAGCTTTTCAATCATGGACGCTAGAGCTTCAGACAAGGAGGCTGGTAAGCCAAAGAAGCTAGCGCTTCAAGATAGGAGGTTGGTAAGCCAAGAAAGCTAGCGCCAGTGTGCTGCTAGGCTAGAAAGCTAGCGTCAGTGTGCTGTTAAGACAGAAGGCTTGTGCTAGTCTGATGGTAACATGGGAAGGCTAGGGTTAGCCTAACTCAGAGGCACAGTGCGTCTTTGAAGGCATTGTTCTTTGTTTGTGGCGCATCCAAGAGGAACGACGCATAATTTATGGCTTGTCCCTGAGCAAAGTGTCAAAGTGTCATACTTTAAGCTCAGGACAGCATTTTGTGATGTTTTCTTTGTGAACAAGGCGCTAAGCTAAAATGTGTTTTTTTTTTGGTTAAGCATTAGCTACTCCCAGATTTGATAGATGTTATGGGAACATCGATGCGCATTCAAGACGAGTTTAAGGAATTCAGCTGTGGAATTTGTGCGACTTGAGACTGGTTCGATATGGCATGAATATTGTGAGTATTAGAAAGGCTACAAGATCATTCCAGGATGCATGTAACCATCTGTAGAGACTGTATTCTTAATTCGCTTGTGGAATATAAGTGAAAATATAATATTTTATGTTTTGGTATAAAGTTAGGAATATCCACATGTACCTCCATGTTCCTGCTTCTATGGAAGAAGACGATTTTATAATTCTAACCCTTGTCAAAAACTCACCATCTACATTAAGTTCCCATTTTAGTGGGGAACAGTAATGTTGCGCGGTAAATATTTGATGGTGACGATATGCTAATACAATTATATATGTATAATCGAAATTAAAGAATATAAGGAGATATACTAAGTCATTTTTCTCTGAGGTTGAGATAAGCACCCCTTAGCGTTAACCTTGGTTGGGATTAGTGGATGTCCACGTTCTTGCCCGGAATTTCTAATTCGTGAGCCAAGAGAACCGTAGCTAAGTTGAATTTCTAATTCAGTAACGTTGGTTGAGGAGCCACCAGCATCTAGGGTCATGGAAAGTACGTCTATGAGCAGCACCATCGGTCAGGGATAAAACTCGGTTAACTCTGTCTTCTTCGAGATTGAGATATTATCCCCTTAGTATTAACCCTGTTTCGGATTAGTAGATATCCATGTTCTTGTCAGGAATGTTAGCTCGCCCGTGAGTAGAGAGGGGATATGGTTGGCACTTTTTCTCTTTATTTTTTTTTAATTTTTTTTTTTTTTGAAACAGGTCTGCCTCATCTCAAATAGAGGATCGAGTCAGCTGGATCGATTCTTTATGTTTGTGTCCAGTAAGAAGTATTGTTAGATTTGTCTCATCCGGGCAATGTCTTTGATGTAGATTTAGGCCTTAGATTTAAACTTTATTGTAATCAAGTAGTAGGCATCGGTGTTTGCTTAGGTTTTGAGTATGCAGCGATCAAGTGCCAATGATAGCGTCAGCAAGGCGGCAGTAGATGAGAGACAGGATACCTGCAGACGGTGCCTTGACTTGTAGCTAGTAGCAGCAAATTTGGAAATATTGGAAATGGCAGAAGAAGCTGATGGTAGATCAGAACTGCAGGTGAGGCTGGCGGTGGACTCCAGCGCTCTTGTCGTAGAAAAGATGATGGGTCTTCTAATGTTGTGAGATCTTCTTGGGAAATATAGTGTGACCTGAGATGATATTATTTCTCAGAAGATGAAAGTACATGGGTGGATGAGGTATGTATAAAGCTGAATCTTCTGAATCCCGTTCGGAAACCGTAGTTTGCACACGATTCGCTTCAAAAGTTGTTGAAGTTTCATACGATGTTTGATTTTGACGTTTGACCCCAACTTTTGAAGCCAAGAGAGCAAGCTATGATATGAAAAAATAATCACTAGATTCGGAGATTGCTAGGTCATCCAACCATGTGTAAACATTTGTGATTAATAATCTCATATGAATTTTCAGATCATGTAGACTTTAGTGTAATAGTCATATCTCCTAGCTCATGTCTTCGATTGATGTTCCCTTCTGGTATGTCATAGTAGAGACATAAACAAACACTTCTTGTGAAGGATGCTTTGACCCATTCCTTACCGGTTGTTGTCGATTTCTGAATTTATAAATGAAAGAGGTACTGACGGGAGCATCAATAATAGAGAAATGGACCGAGTTGGTGCTTGAAGGTGATATGTGATGGAGGTGCAGGACGTGCACACTGGAGGAGGCAGGGTGTGTACTGGAGGAGGCAGGGCGTGTTAAGATTTTATGATAAGCATATCAATGGATCTCTGTCCAGCAACTTGTAAACCAATATTCTGGAAGTTGAGAGGAGAAGCTTGAATCTAAGGCGACCGTGGCATTGGATGTTTGTTTTGAGTTGGAGATGGTTGTGGTTTCCAAGTCTGGTACGTTTCCAATAGTAGAACCATCTGATTGAAATAAGTAGCATCAACAAGAATGGATTTACCACTCTGGATGTGATCTGGTGATAAGAGGAGGCTTCCTAGTCGTGTGAGTACTAATGTATAATGGTATTGTTTCTAGTACCGTTGATGATCAGACCTTCTAGTTGAAGGATTGTTACTGTGTTAAACTTTCAAAAGTGCGGGGATCGTCAGTCCCCAAGTGTAACTCACTTGGACCTGCTACCTGGCAGAAGATAATTTTACGTTGTCGTCACAGGTCCATACTTCCAGGAATTTGAGAGAACATGGGAAATCATGAAAGTTGGAGTCGTTCTTTGTTGTCATTGAAGCGCTGGGACTCGGGAGAGTAATTAAATTGAAATTGAATCCATCATTGTCGTCTGGGATGTTGAGATGCAACAAGACTGCTTTCTGAATTTGTGAGAGTTGTGCTTTTTCATGCTCCTTAGACTCATAAGTTTGTTGTATTCTTCTGGAGGTGGTAATGGGACGATGTATCCCTATAGTCGTTATTCTTCTTTAACCTTCTTGACTCAAAGCATAGCAAAGCGAGGTGTTTCCATAAGGGACTGGTACCAAAGTGAGAGACGTCCCTAAGGACTATCATACCTTGACCAATCAGTTAGCATGTGCATGTGGTGCGTCTTCGAGTGGATACTACTCATGTTGTTGTTGGAAGTCCCCAGTTTGTAAGAAGAGGACTACAAATGATTCTTCCATTTTTCTGAGGCTTTGGGAGACATCGTGAATATAGAGGATGAAGACAATTATGAGGATGAAAGGCTTAAATAAACGTCTGAACTGATGAACTTTTGTGAAGAGTCTGATTCTACTGTTGTTGATGGAGAAGTAAACAATAGATATGAATTAAAACCTAATTCCTATGTTAGCTTGGATTCGTCTTGAGTAAGTTTCTTCTCTGCAACTCAAACGAAATTCAATGCAAAGTCATACAAAATTCAATGCAAATTCAAACGAAATTCAAACCATTACCATTCCTTTCAAATTTAAATTCATTGTGATTATGACTCAATCCACATCTCAAAACCCCAAAATAAATCTACACACTAAATCAGTTGACACTTACAATAACTGCAAATACCTAAAAGACTAACAAATTGTATCTTGTGACCAGCTATTTCTTTATATGACAAAATGCCTAGAAGAAAATGAGTTATGGTTATATCTCCATGTTTACCTACATTTAGTAACAAAAATGCAAAAATTATGCTTTGTTGAAGGTTATGGAAAAACATAAATCATTGGTGGTAGACATCCATACATAACTTTTAGTATGTTGTAGTAGACATCCATACAAAACTTTTGGCATAAGAATCATGCCCATATTCCTTACCAATTGTCGCCATCTTTAGAGTTTTTAGGAGGAAGTGTAAACGGTTTCTGACGTGGTTTTTGTGAAACATCTGATAATAGCTTGGGCTAATGAAATATTTCAAGTATCACTCTATAATGAATGTATGTGACATTTATGAATATGTATAGTAGGTTTTGTGGTTCATGCTCAAGAATTTCGTGTTTGAGATGTTCTGACCTAATATGCTTGTAACCTCTCTACTTTTATAAGGAGAGTGACCAAAATCAGAGCGCTGAGTTTGTTAGAGAAGGAACAAGAGTTACCGTTGATTTTGATGCGAATAGTGTACTTCTCCATACTGAAAACCGTATACGGGATCCCCTTCATGTACTTGTTGAGGACGATGCTCCTACTGACGTTGATACGTAGGATGGTAGTGTAGCAGGGAATGTGCTAGTTGAGTACCCTAATGCGGGTATTGTCGTTAATTCCTCTTCATTCGACTCTCCCATGGTACTCACGTGATAGGGGGTTTGATGTTCCATCCATTTATACTGAGGGGAGATGGTCTCTCTTCCTCGAACTAAAATTTTTGGAGTCATCCTCGAAGAATGAGAGGAAGTATTGAACAAGGCTGATAACTCCAATCTTGACTTCACATGAGTTCACAGTCATCTATGAGACATAAGCAAGCATTTGGCCGAAGTAGGAAAATTTGTAAGTTTGGATACAGGGATCGAGGCTAGAGGCGAATTCGAAAGGCTTTCTTGAGAGTTGAAGCTTGCAGCAGTGGTTTTTGAAAGGGCAGAGAAGAAATATTCTGAAGGAGATGAGCCGATCTTCAGAGATAGGTTGCTTTAAGAAGTCTCCAGTCACACTTATATTACTTGAAGTAGGCTTGGGGTGCGTCTCATCATTATCTCATCATGGTTGTGACTCTTTGGTAGATGGTCGGTTGTCATCCAAGAAAAATTATTTTAAGTTCTTTCACTTCACAATTATAAATAAGAGTATAGTTGTAAGAACATATTAGATCCACATCGAGATATGGGTTGTTATTCGTATTTGAAAACTTATATAAACTGGGGGGATTTTGAGTTTAAAGATTAAAGTATTTACACTAGCAAATAATAAGTAAAGAGAATCAATAGGTTGATATTACTGGTTAAGGGTTCATCGTCAATCATAAGACATGCACTTTCACTAATAACTAGAGTTGTAACTTAATCATTCATTATCAAGAGCCCTAAAGCATCCAATCGAGTACATACTCCGATAAATTCCTTATATTATCACATACAATAACGATGAATATGTAATTACTACTCAAAGAACAACCTAACGCTACGTGCTACCAAGTTTAATCCCTCAAGAGATTTAAGTTCTTTGAATTAGGCTAATCAATGCAATAGATATACTACGATTAATTTATTTAACATAGGTCAAGCTTCTATATACAATCACACAAGGGTTTTGAATATAATTGGTAATTACAATATGCTACTTATGACAAGGTTCATCAATAATTTTGTATCTCACCACGTCTCTGCTTCCAGCTTCAGCTTGTCTTCTCCGTCGAAAGCAACCATTTCTCCCTGAATCTTCCATTAATCACGAACACCATTAGATACTGTCAGTCACCATTAATGCACAACAATTTGTACCCATTGTAGATTATCTCTTTCTCAACTCAAAAGTGATAAAACTCGAACTAATCCCTTAAGCTCCATCTCAGACTCTTCTCCTTCTTTTCCACAATAAAATCAACAGCCCATCACTCCATTTTCTCACTTCAATCACCAAAATCAATCACCATTACTGATGATCATTGAACCATTATGAGCTTCGTTGTCTTTATACCCCATCAACAGCGAATCAACAACAATGATCATCATCCCGACCAATCATTCAACCACCGAAACCATCTTCATCAATCACTCACTTCCATTAATTGCATCTCATCACCTTCTCTGCCATGTTCGAACAACCACCCACTGATTTTTCTCCATTACCAATCACCGAAACAACAACAATAAATGGCAACAACCTCCCATTCTCTCAACTATTATCACCACCATTGACTGTCGTGAATCACTGTCAATGATCGAATCCATAGCTTCATCATATCTACCAACGTTAACACTCAAACCATGAAGCATCAACTACTTCTTGTCTGTCATTATTCACCAATGACTCGAACTTTATCTTCAACTGCCTCCAGTGGCCTTCTCTGCTCGACACAAAGTTTGGTGAAAAACATGAATTTCTCGCTGTGTGAAGTAAATGGAGGAAGACGAAGTGCCCCTTAGAGAATGATCAGGTGCCATCAACATAATTCACATTGGCATCCTCTTAGTAGAATGATTAGATGCCTTTAACATTGGCATCCCTTTTTAGTACGGATCCAGAAGTGTTGGGTTTGCGAACTCTTTTAGTCCACAATTTTAGATGGGTATGGTTTGTAACCCTCTTTGGTCTGCGAACAAAGTCTTCACTATTATCTTGTTTTGCTTATAACTTCTTCGTATGATATCGGAATGATCTTTATTCTTTTTGCGTTCTCTTCTTAATTTAATTATCTTCAAGATGGTACTTAGAAATCCTGATTTTGAATAAGTTGAACTTGGTGTACTTTGCTTCTTAGCTCTTTTGTAGCGCTTTGTAACTCTTTTTTCGATGATTCACCTAATATAAGACATAGATAGAAAAAAATGTAATGTCAAGTAATATGCAAGAATTTTTGCTAAAACAAGTATGGATTTGACACTAAAATCATGTAAATTATGCAGTTATCAAATTCCCCCAAACTTAGCTTTTGCTAGTCCTCGAGCAAACTACTACCTAAACTAACCTAAACTAAAACAACAACTCTTTTTCGTCGAGGATACGGTTGTACTTAGCATGTGCAACAATCCTTTAAACCCCTAGGTGTCCCTAATGGACGAGTTATAGTCTCGTGAGAGTTTACAATAGGTATACCCACAAAACCTACTCCAACTTCAAAGTCACAAGCATCCAAAGAGCTATGAGGACATAAAGTTTCTGCACACTAATAATAAGAAGTTAGGAATACCAAAGAACACTATTGTCATGCTTAACTCTTGAGTTAGGAGAAAACCACCATATAAAAGATTCCAGGTTCAAGAGTGACTGAATAAGCATTATGCCTCACCAATAAAAATTTTATGAAATTGACGCTCAAAAGACGCACTTTATGTTTCTCATCTGTACAAGAAGGAATGAAGATAGAAATCATGCACACGTTAAATGGTGGGAAAGAAAAGTAACTTTCAGAATCATATGAAGATGTTATCCCATAGAAAGATGGGATGAAAAAGAACCCCTATTTTTTACTCGTGACCTCTAAGAAAGGAAATCAACCACTATATAAGGATGGGAAATCTTACATACCTTCTCACCCGATTCACAATCAGCACCACTCTCACAGCATCCAACAGAAACGTCTTCAGTCTTCGTTCTTCGATTGTTGATGATGAACTCTGGAGCTTCGTAGAACCTTAACAATTGTAAATTTTTTCCTCAATTTCTTGTTGTCTGAAACTTCTTTATAGATTTCTTCTTCTCCACGGCCTTATTGAATGAAAACAAAAACAAATATACTAAAGAAAATGATAAAACATTTTTTTTTTTTTCTTTTTTTTTTCTTTTTTTTTTCTTTTTATTTTTTTACCAACCTACAAATGAAAATAATGTGGCCATGGGAGAAGTATTTTACCACTTGATTCTTCATAACTTGTATTGTCTTAATATTATTAACTTCATCGACTCTCATGTTTTTCTTTCTTTCGCTCTTGTACATAAGTCTTCAACATGTATCTAGAATTTTGCTCATTGTACTGTTGCTTTATTTGAATATAAATTTTTTCTATTTCTTGTATCGTTGCTTGTAAACCTTGATTGTATTCAACTTTATTTATGATTTTGTTGTCGCTCCGCTTGTTAATGATAATGGTGTTTCTATGGACATGTTGTTATCGAGAGAATGATGCCAACTGCAAACAAGACTACTAGATAGAGTTAGCAATTCTGATGATACCCTCATGATTGGTAGAAATAGCATTCAAGATATCAAAAAATAGTGCTGAAATAGTGCGAGGTTGGGTAGCTCATCATTTTATCCGGATTTCGCGTAGATGAAACACTCTAAACGGAAAATTTAGACAGGTAAAAAGAATTGCAGGTCTAGTGCCTCACTCATGGGTATTGAATGATCAGCTTCTATGATACTATATTCTCTACCAGCGGCCTAAGTCCATTTCTTTCAGCTCTAGCCTCTCAACAACTAAGCAATCTGAATGTCATTCTCTAATACTTCTAAGTTCAGTTATTTCGGTAAGAACTCCGTATGTAAACTTAGCTAGAAGTATACTAAGTGACTCTAAAATCTATAAAAGTTGGAGGTTTTCATGCAAATATGTACAAAAAGTTAAAATTTACCTAAAAAAGAGAATACTAAGACTCTATATGCTAAATACTCCCCCACACTTAAACTTTACATTGTCCTCAATGTAATTGACTCCTCCAATATAAAATCAAGATGAGAAATCCTAATATGATATGAAAAACTAAAACTAAAAAGCAAAAGATAGAAATACAAAATCAATGGATTGCCTCCCATTCAGCGCTTGGTTTAAAGTCGTCATCCCGACTGTAGACTTCTGTCTTGCTACTCCTCCATAGGGAGTGCGTTTACTAAGTTGATCTCTTTCACAACTTTAGATTGAACGGCTCATAATATGGCTTTATTCCATGTCCATTCACCTTTAGATCTTTTCCCGTATCTAACCTTCAAATATCTACTGCACCATGAGGAAAAAGGTGAAGCACAAAAAAAGGACCTATCCAACGAGAACGTAATTTACCAGGAAATAAAGTAAGACGTGAATTGGTAACAAAAATTTATGTCTAACACGAAAGTGTTTTCTATAAATTATCTTATCATGAAAAGTCTTTGTCTTCTCCTTGTAAATACGTGAACTTTCATATGCATCATTACTAATCTCTTCTAGTTCAATTATGTGGAGTTTCATTTGCTTTCTTGCACAATCCATCTTCGTATTGCACTTTTGAATAGCCCAAAAAGCCTTTATGCTCAATTTCGATAGGAAGATGACATGTTTTCTCGTACACAAGCCTAAAATGAGACATCCCAATAAATGTTTTGTATGCAGTCCTATATGCCCACAATGCATCATCAAGTCGTAACTCCAATCATTTCTTGTAGGATTCACTATTTTCTTTAGAATGGACTTCACTTCTCGATTAGATACTTTTGCTTGCCCGTGAGTCTGTGGATGGTATGGTATAGCTATCTTGTGAGATACTTTGTACTTTTTCAACAAGCCCTGAAAGAACTTGTTTCGAAGTGATCCCCCATCACTGATTTTGGCTCTTGGAGTTCCAAACCTTGCAAAAATATGATTTTTAAAAAAATCTGTAACCACTTTAGAATCATTAGTTAGGGTGGCTTTAGCTTCCACCCATTTTGAGACATAATCAATAGCGAGTAGAATGTATAATTTACCGAAAGAATTAACAAAATGCCCCATAAAATCAATGTACCAAATGTCGAACACCTCTATGAAGTGGATAACCATTTGTGGCATTTGATTTCGGGTACTAGATTGCTCATTCTTTGGCATCGATCACAAGTAGTATAAAATATGTATGCATTTTTGAATAAAGTTGGCCAAAAGAAGTCACTCTCAAGTACCTTACGTGTGGTTCTTTTAGACCCAAAGTGTCCTTCATAAGCATACGAATGGAAAAAAAGACAAGATGGAATTGAATTCAGATTTGGGTACGCATCTTCATATAATTTGGTCTGAACAATCTTTCCATAGGTATGGATCATCCCAAATGTATTGATTTGCTATCTTTTTAATTTTGTCCCTTTAAAGCACGAGACAATTTGGGATTTTTGTAGACACTAAATAATTCACAATAGTACCATGGTTCTGAAACTGAAATAGAGAATAGTTAATCATCTGGGAAGCTTTCACGCCACGGGATAGTTTCTTCGTCCACAGTAAGACGACTCAAGTGATCGGAAATATTTTTCTCAATACCTTTCTTGTCAATAATTTCGAGATCAAACTCTTGTAAGAGTAGTATCCATCGAATGAGCCTTGGTTTCGCTTCCTTCTTTGCAAGTAAGTATCTAAGTGCTGCATGATCAGAAAACACAACAACTTTCGTACCAATCAAATAAGAACGAAATTTTTCCAAAAGCAAAAACGTTGCTAACAACTCTTTTTCTATGGTAGTGTAATTCTGTTGAGCATCATTTAACATTCTGGAATCATAATAAATGGAATAGGGTAGCTTCCCAGTATGCTGGACTAATACTGCACCGACTGCATAGTCACTGGCATCACACATTATCTCAAAAGGCTTGTTCAAATCCGGTGGTCTAATGATAGGGGATGTTATCAAAAGTTCTTTCAAACGATTGAATGTCGCCAAACATTTCTCATCAAAGTTAAAAACCATGTTTTTTTGCAATAATTGGCATAATGGTGATGCAACCTTGGAAAAATCCTTGATAAATCTACGATAAAATCTTGCATGACCAAGAAAAGAACGAATCTTCCTCACCGTAGTGGGAGGGGTAAGAGCATGAATAAGATATATCTTAGATTTATCAACTTCCAAGCCTTTATAAGATATTATATGGACTAAAACAATGCCATGAGTTACCATAAAATTATACTTCTCCCAATTTAATACAAGATTAATCTCAACACATCGTTTAAGAATTAGTGTAAGGTTATCCAGGAACAAGTCAAATGAATCACCATACACACTGAAATCATCCATAAAAACTTTGATAATGTTTTCAAGATAATCTGAAAAATACTTACCACACACCTTTGGAAGGTAGCGGGTGCATTACACAAACCAAAAGGCATTCTTCTATATGCAAATGTTCTGAAAGGACAAGTAAAAGTTGTCTTCTCTTGGTCCTCATGTGCTATAGAAATCTGATTGTAACCTGAATAACCATCAAGAGAACAGTAATAAGAGCGTCCAGACAATCTTTCCAACATTTGATCCATAAAAGTTAAAGGAAAGTGATCTTTTCTAGTGGTTGCATTAAGTTTCCTATAATCTATACAAACCTCTAACCGGTTTGCACACAAGTTGGGACAAGTTTATTTCATCATTCTGCACCACTGTGATGCCAGATTTCTTTGGTACAACTTGTACCGGGCTCACCCACTTGCTATCAGAAATGGGGTAGATAACTTCCACGTCTAAAAGCTTGAGTATCTCTTCTTTACTACTTCCATCATTGGAGGGTTCAAACGATGTTGATCCTCCCTTGTAGGGTTTTCCCCCTCCTCAAGTAGTATTTTATGGATGCATGTAGCTGGGCTTATTCCCTTGATGTCAGCAATTTTCCATCCTATAGTCGGTTTACACTCCTTCAACACCCGAAGAAGTTTTTGTTCCTATAATTCAGTTAGATCATTCGAAACTATTACTAGAAACTCCTCATTATCACCCAAATACATGTATTTTAGGTGATCAGGAAGAGGCTTAATCTCTAGTTTAGGAGCCTGCAAGATGGATGACAAAGTTTTTTCAATAGTGCATGGTAAAGAAATAAAAAAATATATTATGAGTTGGTGAGCATTCTTGCAAATAATTCAGGGAGCCTAAGGCCTCCTTGAGTTCATTTCCACATTAAAATCTACCATCAATGGTGTAGTTAACACGAATTCAAGCACATCTTCCTCATTCATATTGAACATCCGTTGACCTAACGTATCAAGAACATAAATAGAGAAGCATGAGTGGATATCACTAGGATATTTCATCGTTTCATAAATGTTGAAAACGTATTACTTCTCCATCGAATTCCATAGTCAACGACCCGCTATGCACATCAATCTTAGTTCTAGCCGTGCTCATAAAGGGTCGTCCCAACACCAAAGGTAGAGACGCATCAGTTGATCCATCTTTCATATCGAACACATAGAAATCCGCTAGAAAAATTAGTTGATTCACGTTCACAAGCACATCTTCAATAAAACCTCTAGGTTATACGTTAGAACGGTCATCTAATTCTAAAACAATTCCAGTTTCTTTCAGAGGACCTAATTTAAGAGATTCATATATAGATGCAGGCATAACATTTACTAATGCTCCTAAATCAATCATAGACTCATTAAACTTTGTATTACCAATAACAATAGGAATTCCAAAACTACCTGGGTATTTACATTTAAGTGGGAGTTTCTTTTTCAAGATAGCCGAAGCATTCCCCCACTCCCATTACCTCATTTAAGAGACGCACAGGAGATAGCTAGGGATGCGTCATCCTTGGAGGCTTAAAAGAGCTGGGGCATAAATGAGCTTTGGCTAGGGACGTGCTAGGAGTCAAAGACACCAAGGAGAAGGCCAAGGGCGTCAAGGATCTAGGCTTGGAGACACATTGGAATTCAATGGCGCCAAGGGAAAGCCAAAGGAACCATGGATAACTAGTGACGCATCGGCCCTGGGAGGCGCATTAGAACTAAGGGAATATTGGCCTTAGTTGTTACCCGAAGGCGCATCAGGCTAAAGCTAACCAAGAAAGTTAGCGTTTTTTTTCCGCTAGAATTAGGGTTAGCACTTTAGTACTAAGATTTAGGTGCCAAGGTGGTGATACGCTAAGTAGCTAGTGCTAACTTGGAAATAATATGAAAAAAGGCTAGGGTTAGCCTAGCTGAGAGGTTCAATGCATCTTTTATCGCATTGCTTCTCGGTTGTGGCACATCCAAGAGGAGTAGCGCATTATTTATGGCTTATATGTAAGCAAAGTGCTAAAGTAACATATTTATGCTCAGAAGAAAAAATTTGGGGAGCATTCGTTGTGAATGAAGTGTTAAGATATAAAGTATTTCAGGGTTTAAGCATTTGTTATTCCTGAGTTTAATGGATGTTGCTAGAACATCGATGCGCATTCAAGGCAAGTTCAAGGAATTCAGCCGTGGAATTTATGCGACTTGAGACTAGTTCGATATGGCATGAATATAATATGTATTGATGAGTCTACAAGGACAATTTTGAATGTTTAGAAAGAACCTGCACTCTTAATTAACTTGCGGAATATAAGTAGAGACGCAATATCCTATATTAAGCATATGCGCACAAATATGCACATATACATATATTCTTGTTGTTTAACAAAGGGTGATTTCACAATTCTAACCCTTGTCAAAAATTCACCATCTATATTAGGTTCCCTGCTTAGTAAGGAAAAGTGATGTTGCTCAGTAAGCATTAGATGGTGACAATATGCTTTCAATAATTATATATGCACAATTAAAATTTGAAGAGTAGAGGAAGATATACTTAGCTTCTTGTATATTGAGATGTGCACCCCTTAGCATGAAATTTGGTTGAGGATAGTAGACGCCCTTGTCCATGCTTGGAATATTAATTACCACGGGATAGAAATGCCAAAATTGGCGCGGCCAATAAGAAAACAACTTTGTGCCACTTTTTCTTCCCCCCTTTTTTTTAGGTTTTCTAATTGAACAGGGATTCTTCAAGTTTGCACCTGTATATATGTCCCCCACCCCCTCACCCTTTTTATTTTCTTCTTTACGTGATGTCACGACTCAAAATCTAAGTAGTAATTAATCAAGAGATTAATCTATAATAACATATTAAGAAAACAAAGCTATCAAAAACATTAATAATCTCATAAACTAAAAATCCATTTGCTATGTTATTTATAAATGAAATTCTTTCAAGTGGTACAAATACATTTAACGTGTTATTTTACATAAAATAAATAATACATATATTTATATATTTTTAATTCGCTAAAGGTTTAAGCTAAGAAAACGGATATCTTTACGTACACCGTTTCTTCTGATAACTGAAAATTGAAGTGGAAACGAGTGAGCACATCATCCCAAAAGGGGTGTTCAGTGGAAATATATAACTTTTGAGTAATCACTAACATGCTTTACAGTTCTAAAATAACATTAATTTAAAGAGACGATAGTAAATTACTGCATTCAACAATTTAAGTATTTAAGATGCAGAGTGTCACCCTAACCTCGCCCTACTCAATGGAGAAAACGACGCTAGAACAACCCTAATCAATAATAATAATCCCGTCCACATGGAGTTCTCATCTAAACCATGATTCAGGAAATTACCATCAAGACCAGATAGTTAGACAATCAAGCATAATATGCACACGGGTGATTCCTCTTATATATAGAAATAAAAATAATATTCAACCGGCTTTCCCCGTCCTATTAAATAATATTCAACCGGCTTTCCCCGGCCTACTCAACTTAGCAAGGATCTGTGGGGTTCACAGAGGACTCCTCGGGGGGAAATCATACAGTGCATATTACACACACATCAAAGTACACACAAACATGCATATGGATAGTAAATATACATCAGGCTCGCAGATAAAAAGAAATCTTAATGATTACAAGAAGGTTATAAAGTTCTCACATCGATTGATGACAATCCACGCCTACCTCGAGATCTGCGATTCACAAATTCATCTTTCAAATCGATCGTTGTTAATACTGGCTAACTGTTAACCACACAAGCACTCTAAGAATATAGCCAATAGGCTCACACAATATGTATAACATAATATTGTATAAGTTCACAGTTAATAGCTAAGTGAAATGACTAATACTTTTAATTCTATTAAGGGTTCTATAACCTGGTGTGCTATTATTTTAACATAAATAAATATCTAGTATTTCAAATTAGATGAAATAGGTGTTATTGGAAAGCTCGCACAAACCACTACAACTTTGCCGAAGGAACCGGAAGCTAATCCAGACCCTAAATGGTCCAAAAACAAAAGAATAATCTACCCCAAAACCGTTAAGGCCCATTAACCGAGTTAATTAGGTTAGCTGACCCATACAACTAGCCCGAAGCCCAGACCCATTTACCCATATAACTGGACTGACTCGTTGAGTCAGATGGTCTGATTCGATCATTTCTACACTTTGGAGTCCTAGAAATTAGCTGAACAACGTAACTTTCAAATGCTATGATTTTCACTATTTTAATCCGAATAAAACAAGTTATAACATTTTGGAAAGCTGACTCAATATCCTACAACTTCAGAATTTTGAGTTAAGGCTAGATCTAGATGGATTCCTAAGATGTCGATATATGGCTCCAAGTTCATACAACAAACATGAAACCAATAAGATTACCATTTCTAATCATTAATTTAATGTTTCATATATTTCTGATTTAATCCTCGATTTCTACCAATATTCCTACCTGATTTATAACATCCAACCTTTGAAAGTAATCCCAAAGGTTGAGTAATACTTAAAGACTCATCACCATCATTTACTTTTTCACTGGAAAGACCATACCCAGTCACCGATATTCATATCAGAAATTTATACTAAAACTTCCATTATATGTTGGTAGTACTCTTATCCTATATTTACATGATCACATATAATATTTACTTAATCTAAATTTAATTAGCAATAATTTTAGAAGATGTTTCACTGTTTTTATTCCAATGGATATGTATACAGGGTTAAACTCCTCATCCGTGATCAGATCACTAGAATCATAAATACTTTACACCTTAACCAAATACAACCACCAATTAATAGTTATGTATATTTACCTTCGTGGCTTCATTAAAGAGAGTAGGATCGAATCCAAATAAAGCTCTCCTGAGTTTTTTTTTCCCTCTGCTACCATTCTCTTCCTAAACTTCTTAATAATCTAAAATAATGCTATAAAGATTAATGAATTTAGTTAATTGGTTCAATAACTCATACTACCTCCGTTTCAACAAAAGTATTACTATCATTTTCTCATTTTGGTCTATTTTCATTTTTTATGGGTTTAGAAAACAAGTAAATAAAGATATTGTTCTAATACCCATATATTTCCAAGATACTTTTTCATTATCCAATTTGGATATTTTAACTAACTTTTTATCTTCAAATATAAGTACAGGTGACTAAAATGCCCTTTTTTACCCATATGTAAGTTAAACACGGTTCCAAAATTAAGATACGGCTGCAGCCAATTACCTCAAAATTTCTTTCTTTTGCTTCCACACAGTCGAAGAAGACTGACTACTTGTGCTAAGAGGTAAATTAAACGTAAAAGAACTAATTAAGAAAATTTGTTGGTTGGGTTCATCGATTCATTATCTTCCCTTACAACATTTTCCTGATCTCTTGAATCATTTAATGACTTGACACATTGAGGGTCTTTGTTCTGGGGATGCCTTACTACAAGCAGTAGCTAATTCAAGAAGCATCCAAAGCCGATTTTCATCTCCACCTTTAAATTCTCTCAATAATTTTATCAACTTCCAGAGAGGAATTCTCTTAGAGAATTCTTGCTCATGTGGTGTATAAAAAGGTTTGGTTGAGTCACAAAAGAGGTTAGGAAGGTTGGGTCGAGCTCAGGAAGCTAAACAGAGCGAAAAAAAATCAATTCAGAAAAATTATGTGCTGTTGTTGCTGAAGAAGACGAGAAGAACAGAGAAAAGGAAACGGTTTCTTCAACCCATCAACAACGTTTATCTTTAGGTTTGCAACATTTATCTTTAGCTGTAACGGTTTTTTCAGCCAATCAGCAACGTTTATCTTCAGCTTCACAACGTTTATCTTCAGATGCAACGGTTTCTTCAACCAATCAGCAACGTTTATCTTCAGCTTCATTGCAACAGTTAATCTGTAAAAAACATTGCAGATTTCCTGTTTTATTATTTTTAGCTTATTTTCTTCTTCTCAAGCACTTTTGAGTCATGTACCAATCTTTTGAGAGTGTTTTGAGCATGATGATACTAGTTTCATACTAGTATAAACATGGATGAAAACAAATTCAAGTTAGGATGTAACCAAATTCATCATTGCTATTTTCGAATATTTTTTTTCAATTTTATTTTAAACCAGAATGCAACCAATTTCATCTAGCTATTATTCGAATACTTTTATTTTCTTAGTTTAAATCAGGATGCATCCAGTTTCATCCAAGCTATTTTTTGAATAACTTTTTTTATTTTATTTTAATTCAGGATGCAACCAGTTTCATCCTAGTTATTTTATTTCGAAAAAAAAAACTTTTGAATTTACTATCAACAATGGATCTTGTTTTGTAGATAATTTAAAACCCTTTCCAAAAATATAAGTTTTATTAAAATCGGATATATATTTTGAAAGTTATAAATGTTTTTGTGATTTGCTTTTAAATTGGAGAGAAAATGGATAAAAAATAAATAAATATAAAGATGAAGGACATAATTGTCTTGTTTTTTTTATGTCCATTTCATTCATTCCTTATTTTTACATTCCTCTAAAACTATAACTTAGAGAATTTTGGAGAATAGGCTCATTTTTCCTAATAAATTATAATAACTATTAACAATATAATTGAGAATTCCCTTCGTTTGACACATTACCCTTAAAAATGACTCACATGTGTAATCCACTTGGTTTTATAACCATTAAAACGTTTGTTTAGAGGGCACATTATAATAAATATATACACTAACCAATATGAGATGGATAACCCATTTCTTCAGGTGACGGTCATATAACAAGTTACCATTTCAAAGTCAAACTTCAAAGTCAAACTGAGTTGACTCAGGTCAAACCGCAAGCGCTAGTTTTACATGTTACTATCATATTCGTATGTATCCGAATGAGGCGTGTTAATAGTGAATTTTTCCATATTTTTCCGAGATTTATCCAGTGGTATTATTAGTTAGTCCAAATTATTATTTTCCTAATTTTACAAATTTATGGTTTAAATTTAATTACTTAAGCAGCGTAATCATCATTTGGTCAATCTAATGGCGGTGATCTGCTTGAGGATCCTTACACGCGACTTCCTCTTTTCCTTTCTTCTTCTTTTCTCTTTTTTTTTTCGTTGATGGCGTGATAAGAATTGATCTTGTCTTTCAAGTTTGCGGCATCAACAAGTTGGGAATTTGATCTTGAACATGTGTCATGGCCGACCAAACCAAGAAGATAGGTATCTTCTTTTTTCCTTATTTCTTTAACGCCATTATGGCTTTTTCCTTGCAAACCCTAGTTTTTTAAAAAAAACTAGAACTACATCTTTCTTGAAAGTCATGAACTTTTAGCAAATTAGGGTTTCAATCCTCTTTTGATATAAGGAGAACTTGACTGCATTGCAGATGACTAATGAACATAATAATGATGTTGGCACACCTTTTGGTCAGAATAAAGAAGAAATTTATGATGTTATATTCATGATAAGTTTCGGGAGTATATTTCTGAAGAGCTTGTCGTACCTTCTAGTTTGATTGTAACTTTATCCCCAAATCTGAGAAGTATGTTTTCCCTCAGAGTGTGTTCCTGAGATTTTCCCAAGACTTTGCTTGAAGAGAGGAGATTATGTACCTTCTTCTGTCGAGTTCAAGACAC
This sequence comes from Papaver californicum, assembly GCA_023531435.1. Taxonomy (NCBI): domain Eukaryota; kingdom Viridiplantae; phylum Streptophyta; class Magnoliopsida; order Ranunculales; family Papaveraceae; genus Papaver; species Papaver californicum. The sequence goes on along the minus strand of JAJJMC010008370.1, from coordinate 7,018,574 downwards.
ACCAAGTCCCCATGAAGAAGTAGGTGAGCTGGTGCAAAGCGATGTTAAGTGACCCTTCAGTGGTCAAGGTTTTGGAAGAGCCTGGAATATTTCATGATGTAAGACTGTCTGATCATCTGCAAATCTTTAAGGATGTTGAGGGTCTTTTAACCTTTGCTTCACGGTGGTGTGAACCAACTCATACCATTATATGTGCCTGGGGAGAACTGACAAATACTCTGGAAAACATAGTTAGTTTATTACAGCTTCCGGTTTCCGGGACTTTTCCTGTCAAAATATGTTAAAGAGAAACAAATGATCACAGCTCTGGAGAGGAAGATAGAAGAAATCCAACAAGCTAGAGGTCGAAATGGTGCGTATTATGTGAAGTGGTATCTACACTTTCTACCCCAGCCAGGAACGGATCCACTAGCACTTAGCGAGCACTGGACCTGGCGTAACTGATTCTACCCACTTATCCTCATAACAAGCGGAACCAAAAATTGATCATTGGTGGAATAGTGAGGCTGATGTGAATGATCCTACTCTTAGTGACTCTTTGACCATTGCGCCATTTTTGACACTATGGTTGTCTAGAGATATATTTGAAGACTTCCCTGTTGGCAATTTAAAGCTTCAAGTTGTCTCTTTGGCGGTAGCACTTGTTGGTGGTGAATGTCTCCCACTTGGTAAATTATTTTTTGGTTCTTTGTATTCTCATTTAGATTCATTGGATTGTGATATAAATACTTCTAACGGGTTCTTGAAGATTGATCCTGGTGTTCATACCACGTTTCTCCAAGCATGGTTATGGGAGCACTTCCCAAAATATGTGCCTTTTTCAAATCCATTGAATTTGCGGGGAGCCGTTGAATATGAAAGGATCCGTTGTTGGTATATAAGAAATATTACTCTTGTAGATTTGATTGATTTGATAGATATCCAGAATGAGGTGAAATTCAGGTCTTGGTATTCTGAGCATGGGAATATACTTTCATCAACTACTTTTGCTGGAGAGGTCGAGGGAGTTCTTTGGTCAGGTCCAAAGAGGCAAGCTAATGCCTTTTCTTCTGGACAAAATGCATTCATGAACAGCTCCAGCCCAGGTTATATCCTTGCTCTTCGTTCAGAAGGTTATTCCGTGCAAGCATACAACATCGATCGTGCGGCTCGTCAGATGAGTTTTGACCAAGAAGTACCTCGTAGTCACAGTGTAGCTCTATTTATTACAGAGTTGATGAAAAATTTGGACGTTTGTCTTTCTGAGGGAATAAGCATTCCTTTCTTCATTTGGGATAGGAAACCTCGGATATCATCCATGTATGCACGTTTCTGGAATGATGAAAGGAGACGCTTCAAAAAATTCCTCTCGAGACCTCCACTGATGACTGACGCCCCTTCTAAGGAATACAAAGCTCGAAGTCTCAATTTGCAGAGTTCATCGGGCAAAATTGAAGTTAATCATTGACGCATCCCGGGAGGTAAGGTTATTTTCTCTGACTTCTTAATTCTGGAAACGTATCCTTTATGGTTTTTATCTTTTATTCTTTCTGCTAGACTCGTGTTGTTCGTCCTCGGATGAACATTGCTTATGTTGCTGCGAATAGTCTTCAGTCTGTAAGGCAAGGACCAAGGGTGATTCTTCCCGGAAGTAAGACTGGTTCTGTGACGCTCCTGAGGCCTCAGGAGATACCATAAGCATGGAAGAAGTAATGAGTTTGGGAAGGAGGAGCTTGAAGAAACATCTCATACAGAAGGAATTCATGAAGAACCTGAATCTGATATTATCAATGATGAAGTAGGCAATGAAGGTGAAATGTTGCTGGACTCCTCTCCCAACTTGGATCCTCCTAAAGTAAGTTCCACCCTCCTTGTAATAGAATAATTCATATAGGCCTCTTGTATTTCTCATATAAGTATCACTATGCTTGAAATTTACAAAGTATTCGTAAATTTTTCGTCGTCAGAAAATTTCAGAAATATAGTACCCCTCTATCCTTATTAGAAAACAATTTCCTATAACCCAATAGGAAGAAATCTAGGTTTTGAGCTTGTTTGGGGCGTCAAAACGACTGAACAGTAGAACTCATGAAGTATCCAGGAAAATCCTGACAGTTTTCAGATTTGACTCCGCTAGCCGTTTTTTCCATAACTCTTATCTCACTTTTTTAAGCGATACGCCCTTTCAACACGTTGTATTAAACTTCAATACGAAACTTTTGATATAAGAACCGTGCCCAGATTCGTCACCAATTGTTGTCAGCTTCATAGTTTCCGAGAGGCAGTGAAAATTTCTTCCGAGATGTTTTTTGTAAAATGCCTTGTGATTGTTTCAACTTACATAATCCATTGAATAACGCTTTGTAATGATTGTATATGATATTTATGAGTATATATGACAATTTTTATGGTTCATGCTTAAGAATTTTGTGTTTGAGGCGCTTTGACTCAATTTGCTCATATCTTCTCTACTTTTAGGGGGAGAATGACCAAAATCAGAGAGTTGCACTCGCTAGTGAAGGAACAAGAATTATCATTGATCCCGCGGAGATAATATCCTATCCCTTCTTACATGCTTGCTAGGTGTAATGCCTCTATCGAATATCCTGGTGCAGGTATTGATATTGACTTTGGCCCGAGCAGGACTCTTCCCGGGTATTTGCGTGTTGGAGGTTTTGTCGTCCTATCAATTTATGCCGAGTTGTATTCAAGGATATGGAAGAAGTTTGGCCACTTCTCTGTTAATACTTCTAGAAACTACAGAGCTTTAGAACGAGACGTGTCCATCCTATTTCCCATCGTACATGAGATGTTCTCACTTTCTCGGCATGAAGTTTCTGATGCGGTCTTCGAGGAGTGGGTGATGTGGTCGTCTGCACGTCAAAATTATTATTCACTTTCTCACTAATTATGATTTATTATGAAGCAAGGGTAAGAAAGGATCGTTCCCACAAGGAGGTATTGGTTGTTATATGGTTCCAAAATCTTATGTAAAAGGGGGGGATATTCAGATTTAATAAAGTAAATCAACTAATTAGGAAAGCAAGAAATTGTAGAAAAGAATCAAATAGTTGAGAATATTGGTCAATGTTTTGTTTTCATTCACAAACATGTTTTTGTACAAATAATTAGAATTGATATTTAATCTCGTTTTATCAAAATACCTAGAATACCTTGATCGCAAGAATATCCCGTAAATTTTCTCAAGTCATCAACAAACACATTATAAAGATGCGAGTATGAATTCTACCAAAGAGAACAACCTAATGTGTAAAAAAATAATCAAGTTTAATTCCCGAGGAGCATTAAGATTCATGAAATTAGGCTAATCAATGCAATGGAACGTGGAAAGCACACTAATTCAATTTAACAAATGTCACAATTCACATGTGATTACTAGGATGTATCACTAAAAGTAATAAACACACTTATGCTACTTGTATCCAAGGAGTATCACTTTTGCATGTAATAAACCTTAAATTAGTTATAGATATGAATGTGAGTTCTATCAATTGGCCACTCGACGAAACAAACACTCAATCATACAAGGCGATATTAGTAGTGAATTATGAATGATAATATTGAGACAAAACTAATTTATTAATCAAAGAATCATGTATTGTAAAATTCAACTATTCCCTAACCAATAAAAGAAAATTAGCTACTCATAATAATTGAAGTTACACAATTGAATTTAAGAAGAAAAGAAATTGCAAACCCTAAATGTCGAGAAACCTTCCCCCACGAACTTATAAAAAGAAGTAGAAGAGGTGAGAAGAAAACTAGGTGAAAACCTAGATATCTCTCTCTTGTTGAAGTAGCTCCCTTTTTATAGACTTGTTCTTGTTTTCCAATTCCAAATATAACTCTAAAACCCTATGTTTCCAAATTTATGTCAAGTCCATATACCCATAGCCCAAAATCAGAACTGTTAAGTGGCAGCCCAGGAATATAACAAGCCCAAACAAACCATTAGGTGTGTCAGTCTTGTGTAACTAAAACAGGCTACTTCAAACTCTTCCCTACTCACAGCCAATTTCACTGGGACATTTCTTCGAACACTTACTGCCCATGATTAGTGGTGATTCCACCATGTAAAATTGGTGTTCCTAATCCCAAAATTCTCTCCTTCCCTGCACCGCAATTCTATTCAATAGCAAACCCATTCACAATTTAGTTCAACATTAATTTCAGGCCAAACACATCCATTTCACCTCCATTTCTCACTTTTCGGCAAAGCATCATGGCAGTAATATCCTTGTCTTCCTGTTGGTCACGGCAACATACCACAAAGCTCATCAGAGAACTCACTACCTATCTCCTAATTCTTCTAATCTTTCATCTCCGACCGGCAGACAATTCTTGTCTCTTGCTTGGTTTCTAATTCATGGACCCATCAGCTGTCTCGGCAACGTTTTTTCTTCTCTATTCAATTCAAATTCGTAGCAGATGCAACTGAGTAAACTCAAAACACCCAAAATCGTCCACAACTCGTACACATACTTTATATTCCCGAGCTCTCCTCTTCACTATTTCCCGGCCACAAACTCAGATTTACAGCAAGACCCATCTTCTTTCTCAACTGAGTTCTTCTTGCTCAATTTCTTTTGTTTCCGTCCACACCACAGTGAACCCATCTGATTTCTCTATCTGTTTCCGGCAGTTTCTTCTCTTGTTTCACTTTGTCTAGCAACCCCAGCCATCAAAATTCAAAACTCAGATCTTCTTTCTTCTTCTCGGCAATTTTGTCTCTCTCTCGATCTCAAACCACCGTGACCTTGCTGGCATGAAACCCTTGGAAGCATGAGTTGGTCTTGAGCCTAGGGCTGCACAACGGGCGGGCGGGTCGGTTTAGAGTAAAATCAACTACCAACCCGTCCACAGGCGGGTTTTGATAATCAAAACCGTATACCAACCCGTCCTCAGGCGGGTCGGGTCGGTTTCAACCCGCGGGGGGTCGGGCGGGTTCATTTTTTGAGCGGGTTAACCCGTGCAGAGAAGGGATGTTGATAAACGAAGAAAATTGTGATCAAGTTTTGGCCATTATAAAGTCTATATTAACAAGAAAATTGTGATAAAACCCTAGTTCTTCATTCTAAACCGATACAAGAGAAATTTTTGTTATATGATTGAAGTTGATAATCAACAAATTGGAATGATTAACTAACTACTTCCATCATCAATTTGAAGAACAACATAAAAAACCTCAAATTATAGAAATGGAATTGTTGGGCATGGAAATTGATTATTAACTAACTCCTGATGGTGATTTTTCAGATAGAAATAGAATTTCCCCTGTTTTCCCAACAACACTTTTGGGTAATGCTGATTTTGGTGGTTTTTCTCTTGGTATCAAGTCGTATGGAACTTCCCATCTCTGTTTCTCTGCATCTGTTATGTGAACTCTTAATCGATCCTCTGTTTCATGCCTAAGAAAGAAAAAAAATAGAAAAACATCCAATTGGTTTAGTTAGTTATATACTACTATAAACATATAAACTACAAAAATTCACTAAAAAGGGAATAGAGACAGAGAAACAGAGAGTGTATGTGTATATAATTGACAAAGAGTTGTAAATGGGGGATATCAGGACCATAAATGTTGGTTTTTTTCTTGAGAGATAAGAGACCAATGAGACCTCCATTTTGAGCTTCTTCAATGGAGATAAGACTATAGCCTTGACCGATTTTTGAGGTAGTTTTAGTGGATGAAACTACAACAGTATTAACATAAACAAGGAAAAGAAACAGAAATATAAGCTGATATTTAGAAGAAACAAAGAAGAACATCATCTTCTTTTTCTTCAGAAAAAAGAGAGGGAGAGATTGAACAGTAGTGGTAGTAACTGTTGAGGTTGGATCCGTTGGGATATAATGAAGTAGGGCTGCTGTTGCCTGTTAGAGATTAGGTCGTGTGTTTAGTTTTTATGGATGGTCAAGATTAATCTCATCAACAGTCCATATTTAACGGTTTAAACGGGCGGGGTCGGGCGGGTTCTACACTAAACCCTTAAACCGACCCGTGGTGACCGGGTTTTGATTTTTCAAAACCGTATACCAACCCGTAGCGGGCGGGTTTGGTTTTAAAACCCGCGGTTTTAGCGGGTTCGGGCGGTTGCGGTTTTTCGGGTCGGTTCCTGTGCAGCCCTACTTGAGCCTGACCTAAAGGAGACTTAAAAACTGGTTGAACTCCACTTAGATTATAGGTTAAAACATAAAACTGGATTTAGGCATCCATTGACCAGATAGGAGGTAAAAAAAGCCCCTACTTAACTCTTCAAGTAACCCAGTGCCCTTTAGTAAGTTCTGTTTAACACATAATTAAGATTTTGTGCTTTTCTATGCTTTAATTCCACCAACATCCAAAAATGTAAAACGATGTTATGAGCCTCTAATTTCTTTCTTTTATTTAATGTGACTCCAAAGTACCTATAAAACTCAAAACAAACATAAAATATTAAAAACTCAAGGAAAATAGCTAAGAAAAGCATGGAAAATTGATAATCAAATAATATATTTTATACACCTATCAAATTCCTCCACACTTTCCTTTTGCTAGTCCTCGAGCAAACTAAACTAATTTAATCTAACAAAAATACAACAACTCTGTTTCGTTGAGGATACGGTTACACTTAGCATGTGCAACAAGCCTTTAAACCCCTAGGTATCCTAGTGGACGAGTATAATCTCGTGAGGGTTTACAAGAGATTTACCCACAAACCTACTCCAACTTTCAAATACGTCAAAGCACATGCATCTAAAGAGCTAAGAGGACATAAAGTTTCTGCACACTAAGAATAAGAAGTTAGATGTATCAAAGAACATTATTCTCATGCTTAACTCTTGAGTTAGGAGAAACCACCATATGAAAGAATCCAGCCTCGAGAGTGATCGAATAAGCATTTCGCCTTGACTTCTGCTTCACCAATAGGATTTTATGAAGTCGACACTCAAAAGACGCACTTTATGGTTCTCATGTGTGCAGGAAGGAATGAAGATAGAAATCCTGCACACGTTGAATGGTGGGAAGGGAAAACCTTCATAATTATATTTGAATATCCCATAGAAACGTGGGACGATAAGAACCTTTTTTGATTATCTCTAAGAAAAGAAATCAACCACTATGCAAGGATGAGAATGCTCACTCACCTTATTATCCAATCTACAATCAGCACCACTCTCACAGCGTCACATAGAAACGTCTTCGTCTTCAGCTTCAACTGTAGATGATGAACTCTTGAACTTCATAGAAATTCGACGATTTCTAACTCTTTTCTTCTCAAATTCTTGTTGCTTGAAACTTCTTTATAGATTTCTTATTTCCCACGGCCTTAATGAATAAATACAAAAAGAAATATACACTAAAACATCAAAAACAAATATTTTTTTTCCTTTTTTTTTATGAATTTTTTTAATATACATTTTTTTAATATTATTTTTTTGGTTTTTTTTGTTATTTTTTGTTTTGTTTTTTTTTTGTTATTTTTTGTGTTTTTTTTTCGAGACAAGAAATATGAAATACAAACTAAAAGAATAAAAATGAAACTAATATGGTCATGGGAGAAAGACTTTACCACTTGATTCTTCACAACTTGTGTTGTCTCGGTATCATAAACTTCACAAAAAATCACTTCTTTTGATTTTCGCTCTTATACATAAGTCTTCAACTTAGATATAAAATTCTGATCCTTTTATTGTTACATCACTTTGAATCAAAATTTTGCTCTTCCTTGTAGTGTTGCTTGTAAACCTTGAACGTCTTCAACTTTCTTCAAATTTGTAATGTTCCGCTTGTTGATGATGATGGTGTTTTTATGGACCTGTTGTTGTCGAGAGAGAGAGAGAATGGTGCCAACTGCAAATCAAACTACAAAGGCAAGGTTTTTTCATAATTCTGATGTCACCTCATGATTGATAGAATTAACACTCAGGAGATCAAAAAGTAATGTCGAAATGGTGCGAGGTTGGGTAGCTCACCATTCTACCCGGAGTTTGTACAAATGAAACACTCTAAACAGATAATTTAGATAGATACAAAGAATTGAAGGTTTGATTCCTCACTCATATATGGGTAATGAGTGATCAACTTCTCTAATATTGTATTCGCCATCGGCGGTTTAAGTACATTTTTGTCGGCATTACCTCTCAACAACTAAGAAACCCGAATATAGTTCTCTAATACTTCTAAGTTCAGTTATTTCGGTAAGAACTCTGTATGTAAACCTATCTAGAAGTATACTAAGTGAATCTAAAATATCTAAATGTTGGAGGTTTCATGCAAATAGGTACAAAAAAGTTAAAATTTTCTGCCTAAAAGTGAATACTTAAGAATTATATATGCTTAATACTCCCCCACACTTAAACTTTACATTGTCCTCAATGTAAATTGACTCCTCTAATGTAAAATCAAGGTGGGAAATCCTATTATGATATGAAAATTCAGAAAAACAAGAAAAAGTAAGAAATACTAAACCAATGGGTTGCCTCCCATGCAGCGTCTTGTTTAAAGTCGTCAGCCCGACTATCTAATCGCCTAAAGACTAACAATCTGAAAATTTGAGGGTCCACCCATAGAAAAATCTGCAATTCTAACAATAGCTTTAGAAGAATATTAGTACAATAAAATAGAATTGAAGTTATCGCCCGATAAAAATTTCCTCCACACTTATTCTTTTCTACATTTGGAAGTGTATAGAGAACATAGAATTTGGGAACTTCTACGGTTTCTTCTTTAAAAACCTTCATAGTATGAGAATCAAGTATCTCCAATGAAGGATATCAAGAAGAAAAGTCATTCAAAAATACTTCTGAAGCATATACATTCAAGCCAATAAGAGGTAAAGGAGAAGAATCAATAGGAAATTGATTAGTCAAACCTTACAAAATCTCTTGTATTACGGGATCCCCTTCATCCTTAAAAAATTCAAGTGAATTACTCACCTCATGTGTATCATGGTCCTCTATCAAACTCTTCAACCAATCTTCATCCGTCTCTGCCTCAATAAAAATTTCAGCGTCAACTTTATCAATATTGTCCTCGTCAAGTTCAATCGGGTCTTCCACAATATTATTCAATTAGGTTTCATTCTCAACATACTCCTCTTTGTTTTCAGACTCACCGTAATCAGAATCTTCATCGGTTTCACAACCTTTATCAGTATGTTGTTTGAGTTCCATACGAATGGTCCTACTAATTTCTTTGAGAAGTTCTTTCGGGGCTCCGTCATCTTCCAACTTGTATAGTTTCTGAGAAAGTTTCACATTCACACGCTTCCCACCGTTAACTACAATAGAATCTCTTGCCTATGACTCTTCCCTTTGAATGGATGAATGATCATAACTACGATCGGGAGTCAGGTAAGGTAAACTATTGTAGAATTCAGTTTGTGCAACATTCTCTCTATCACGATCAAGTTGGTCTAGTCTATGTTGCAAGTCTTGTAATCAATTCATAACATGCGTACAACTCGAATAAAGCCAATTGGAAGTACAATTGTTCCACCTTGGTGGTTGACTTACATACCGACTACAAGGTTGTTGGTATGTATGAAAATCACCATAAGGTTCTTTAGGATTTTGATCATAGCCAATGAATTGGTTTTGTTTGTATCCCAAAGGTGGAGGTTGGAAACTGTATTGATCATTGTGATATGCTCCTTCCATGAGAAATAAGTACCTGAAATAATATTCTCAAAACTAAGTTAGATTCAAAAATAAGAAACAAAAATCAGAAATAAAAATAAAAACAAAAATAAGAAATCAAAACAAATAACAATCTCCTGCCTCCCCGACAGCGGTGCAAAATATTTAATGTGATTGTCTGCATGTCAAAATTATTGTTCACTTTCTCACTACTTATGATTTATCATAAAGCAAGGGTAAGAAAGGATTGTTCCCCGAGGAGGTCTTGGTTGTTACATGGTTCCGAAATCTTATGTAAAAGGGGGGATTTTCAGATTTCATGAAAGTAAATAAACTAACTACGAAAGCTAAGAAATTGTAGAAAACAATCAAATAGTTGAGAATATTGATCAAGTTTCATTTTCATTCTCAAAACATGTTATTGACTAATAATTAGAATTGATATTTAATCTCGTTTTATCAAAAGCCCTAGAATACCTTGATCGCAAGAATATCCCGTAAATTTCCTCAAGTCATCAAAAAACACATTATAAAGATGCGAGTATGAATTCTACCAAAGAGAACAACCTAACGTGTAAAAAACACTAATCAAGTTTAATTCCCGAAAAGCATTAAGATTTATGAAATTAAGCTAATCAATGCAATTAAACGTGGAAAGTGCACTAAATCAATTTAACAAATGTCACAATTCACATGTGATTACTAGGATGTATCACTACAAGTAATAACCACAATTATGCTACTTGTATCCAAGGAGTATCACTTTTGCATGTAATAAACCTTAAATTAGCTATAAATATGAATGTGAGTTCCATCAATAGGCCACTCGACGAAACAAACACTCAATCATACATGACGATATTAGTAGTGAATAATGAATGATAATATTTGAGACAAAACTAATTTATTAATCAAAGAATCATGTATTGTAAAATTCAACTATTTCCTAACCAATAAAAGAAAATTAGCTACTCATAATAATAGTTACACAATTGAATTTAAGAAGAACGAAATTACAAACCTTAAATGTCGAGAAATCTTCCCCGCCAAACCTACAAAAAGAAGTAGAAGATGTGAGAAGAAAACTAGGTGAAAACCTAGATATTTATCTCTTGTTGAAGTAGCTCCCTTTTTATAGACTTGTTCTTGTTTTCCAATTCCAAATATAACTCTAAAAACCTATGTTTCCAAATTTAGGTCAAGTACATATACCCATAGCCCAAAAACAGAATTGTTAAGTGGCAACCAAGGAATATAACAAGCCCAAACAAACCATTAGGTCTGTCAGTCTTGTGTAACTAACAGGCTACTTCAAACTCTTCCCTACTCACAGCCAATTTCACTGGGACATTTCTTCGAACACTTACTGCCCATGATTAGTGGTGATTCCACCATGTAAAATTGGTGTTCCTAATTCCAAAATTCTCTCCTTCCCTGCACCGCAATTCTATTCAATAGCAAACCCATTCACAATTTAGTTCAACATTAATTGCAGGCCAAACAACATCAATAGCAAACCCATTCACAAAGCATCATGGCAACAATATCCTTGTCTTCCTGTTGGTCACGGCAACATACCACAAAGCTCATCAGAGAACTCACTACCTATCTCCTAATTCTTCTAATCTTTCATCTCCGACCGGCAGACAATTCTTGTCTCTTGCTTGGTTTCTAATTCATGGACCCATCAGCTGTCTCGGCAACGTTTTTTCTTCTCTATTCAATTCAAATTCGTAGCAGATGCAACTGAGTAAACTCAAAACACCCAAAATCGTCCACAACTCATACACATACTCTATATTCCCGAGCTCTCCTCTTCACTATTTTCCGACCACAAACTCAGATTTACAGCAAGACCCATCTTCTTTCTCAACTGAGTTCTTCTTGCTCAATTTCTTTTGTTTCGGTCCACACCACAGTGAACCCATCTGATTTCTCTATCTGTTTCCGGAAGTTTCTTCTCTTGTTTCACTCTGTCTAGCAACCCCAGCCATCAAAATTCAAAACTCAGATCTTCTTTCTTCTTCTCGGTAATTTTGTATCTCTCTTGATCTCAAACCACCGTGACCTTGCTGGCGTGAAACCCTTGGAAGCATGAGTTGGTCTTGAGCCAGACCTAAAGGAGACTTCAAAACTGGTTGAACTCCACTTAGCTTATAGGTTAAAACATAGAACTGGGTTTAGGCATCCAGTGACATGATAGGAGGTAAAAAAAGCCCCTACTTAACTCTTCAAGTAACCCACAACTTGGTTGCCCCTTAGTAAGTTCCATTTAAGACACAATTGAGACTTGTGTTTTTCTATGCTTTAATTCCGCCAACATCCAAAGTTGCCAAACGATGTCATGAGCCTCTAATTTTCTTCTTTTACTTAATGTGACTCCAAAGTACCTATAAAACTCAAAAGAAACATAAAATACCAAAAATACAAGGAAAATAGCTAAGAAAAGCATAGAAAATTAATAATCAAATAATGTATTTTATGCACCTATCAAATTTCCCCACACTTTCCTTTTGCTAAACTAATCTAACTAAAATATAAAAACTTTGTTTCGTTGAGGATAGGGTTACACTTAGCATGTGCAACAAGCCTTTAAACCCCTAGGTATCCCTAGTGGACGAGTTATAGTCTCGTGAGGGTTTACAAGAGATTTACCCACAAACCTACTCCAACTTTCAAATACTTCAAAGCACATGCATCTAAAGAGCTAAGAGGACATAAAGTTTCTGCACACTAAGAATAAGAAGTTAGATGTATCAAAGAACATTATTCTCATGCTTAACTCTTGAGTTATTAGAAAACCACCATATGAAAGAATCCAGCCTCGAGAGCGATCGAATAAGCATTTCGCCTCGACTTCTGCTTCACCAATAGGATTTTATGAAATTGACACTCAAAAGACGCACTTTATGGTTCTCATGAGTGCAGGAAGGAATGAAGATAGAAATCCTGCACACGTTGAATGGTGGGAAGGGAAAACCTTTAGAATTATATTTGAATATCCCATAGAAACTTGGGACGATAAGAACCTTTTTTGATTATCTCTAAGAAAGGAAATCAACCACTATGCAAGGATGGAAATGCTCACTCACCTTTCAGTGAGAGACTTTGAAGAATCTTTGAAACGTAATACATGATTGTATTCATGTCCCCGAGGGATTCGAAAAATCGAGAGAAGTGCTCACGAGCATTTCCAGTTCCGTCGTACAATGAGAAAATTGGAAAAGAGTAACCTGTCGGAAGAGGGATCCTCTGGATTTCAGGCAGGTAGGGAGGTTGGTGTTGATGGGCCGAGGATGGATTCTCCTAGCTATGGTTTCGTAGGATTCTCTCCAGATCTTCACTGGTGAAAAAATTAGATTGTTGGTACCTCTGTGGTGGTCGATCATGAATGATATGTACTCCTTTGTATTTTTGATCCTCAGGTGTTTCAGCATCTCCAGCCGCTGTAAAGTTGGTCCTGGTTTGCTCCATTAGACGATGACGTTATTCCGGGAAGAGTTGCTCCGTCAGGGTCTTGAGAAAAGCGAGTACCTCCTTCTAGTAGTAGCCATGTCCACCAAAGTTCTGGTAAGGACTTCTTGTCTTTTCATCAGATCGGCTATGTTGATCGGAGTTTGAGCATTTTTAGTGTTTTCAGCGGTTTTTTCACCGAGAAGAGATGTAGTCGTAGAATTGGTAATAGGAGGTTCAGTAGCAATAGGGGTGTTTTCAGAATCATCACCAACAGTACTACCTGATCCATCTATAGGAGTTGTAACTGCTCCAGACCTAAGATCCATCTTTTGAATAACTAAAAATCGGCTTTTGTAATTGAGAGGCTGATCTCCCACTATGGTCGCTAATTGTTTTAGGGTGAAAACAAATATATTGTAAAATCGTACTTTCAAGTAGGTTTGAGAGATCATAATCGAACATGTCGAGCCTAAACCAAGGAATGGTCGTTCACGTCCTTCTTTAATTATAAAGATGGAAAGGATTTGGGAAGGTCTCAAGGGAGGGAAGAAAAGAAGGTTGACAAAATATCAGTGTGATAGTGTATGAAGAAGAAAATGGATTCTCTAAGAGGAATCACTAATTTTGTAGGTTTTGTTTCTTCATACTGAATATCTTGTTTATCTTTTTGTCATATTTCGAATAGATGAGAATCATCTATTTATAGTTCAGAGAAGATACACTGATTTCTCGTAAGTCGTGGAAGTTAGAAAGAGGTGGAGAAGTGATGATTATGGATATCGTAATGGTGTGGTGCCTGGAAAGTAGGGAAGACTTGTCTGACCACTACTCATCATCCTCTCAACTGCTCTAAAACGGCCCACTTCTTGTTAACTTCTTGTTCGTGGAGGTGGTACCACCACCCACGATGTTGTAGACCGCCAGAACAATACTCCAGTGAGAATCCCCTCATGTGGTATTTGATATCTCGTGGAAATAGTGGAGTCATAAGCCACTATGGTTTTGATTAAGTCAAGTCAAGTCAAATGACTTGCTAAGTCAGTGAGACAAGTTGTGCGACTCACAGGATTGATAGTCAGACTGATTAGCATCGAGTCTGGGAAGTTCAGTGTCCATGTACTTACTTGGAAGCAACATGGCATATTTGGTGACTAAGTATTAGCTCAGAAGCGACTTATCGTGAAAGGCATTTAAGGCCAAATATTGTAGAGGGCTCCTTCATAAAGAAGACCTATTAGAATTCGTATAAGACTCAATGTAAGACTTATATTGAGAAGAAAGGTGTATTTCTGAGGAAAGTAGATAGCGAAGCTAACACTAGCTACTTAACGAAAAATAGAAATATGATAACTCTTTTAATGTAAAAGGCCAGTGTGATAATGTCTCAGGAGTAAGACCAATATGCACAACTTCTAGTAAATATTAATGGTATTAGGGCTAGGAGGCTAGTATCAAGAAGGTTTAAAGCTAGCACTTCAATTACATAATTAACACCAAGGTTTTAGCATAATATACTTGTGGCAAAGTCGTTAAGCATGAGTTTGTTAGGCCAAGAGTGCATTAGCCATGGATATTGTTCAGGGACGTGCCCGTCATGACTAGAAACGCATAGGAGCCAAGGATGCTGAAGTTGGTAGCGACGCTGAGGCTAATGGATGCGTAGGAGCTAGCTATAGACGCATAGGATCTATCTAGGGACGCATCGACCTTGGAGGCATATATGAGATGGGGAGTATATGAGCTTTAGCTAGGGACGCGATAGGAGTCAAGAGCGCCAAGGAGAAGGCCAAGGGCATCAAGGAGAAGCCAAGGGCGTCAAGGAGCTAGGCTTGGAGACGCATTGGAATTCAAGGGCGCCAACGGAAAGCCAAAGGCTCCAGGGCTAACTAGTGACGTATCGGCCCTGGGAGGCGCATATGCATTATGACGCATTAGAACTAGGGGCATATTAACCTTAGTTGTTACCCGAGGGCGCATCAGGCTAAAGCTAACCAAGAAAGTTAGCGCTTTTGTCGCTAGAATTAGGGTTAGCACTTTATTGCTAGGGTTTAGGTGTCAAGGTGGTGATACGCTGGCTAAGGCCTTATTACGCCAATATGTGCTAGATAAGACCAGTTTAGGTTAGTTAGCACTTCTCGTGTGCTAGGGTTTGGTGTCAGGAAAGTTAGCGATTTTAGCGCTAATGTGGTTAATTGGTGCCAATGAGGTGCTAAGCCAAGTAGCTAGTGCTAACTTGGTACTAACATGAAAAAAGGCTAGGGTTATCCTAGATGAGAGGTTCAATGCGTCTTTTATGGTATTTTTCTCAGTTGTGGCGCATCCAAGAGGAGTAACGCATTATTTATGGCTAATATTTAAGCAAAGTGCTAAAGTAGCATATTTGTGCTCAAAAGAGCAATTTGAGGAGCATTCGTTGCGAATGAAGTGTTAAGCTATAAAGTATTTCAGGGTTTAAGCATTTTTTATTCCCGAGTTTAATGGATGTTGCTAGAACATCGATGCGCATTCGAGGCAAGTTCAAGGAATTCAGTCGTGGAATTTATGTGACTTGAGACTAGTTCGATATGGCATGAATATTATGAGTTTTTATGAGGCTACAAGGTCAATTTAGAATGTTTAAAAGAACCTGCACCTTTAATTCGCTTGTGGAATATAAATAGAGACGCATTATTCTATATTAAGCATATGCGTATAGATATGCACATATACATATATTCTTATTGCTTAACAAAGGGTAATTTTATAATTCTATCCCTTGTCAAAAACTCACCATCTACACGGCCAATCTTTTTTTATTGGTGCACAAGTCCTTTAGAATTATTGCATATTTGGGTACTTGTTTAATCGCATCTATGAGCTGAATATTCACATGAATCTTCTTGAAAATATCTAAGATCTCTTTATCTTGTTCCCCTTTTTAGAGTTAGCAAACCTCCAAGGAAAAGGTAAAGGAGGAACATAAGTTGAAACAGGAGGTTTAGAGTTTTCTTTAGGTACCTCATCGGTTTGGGAAGAATCAATAATCTCTTTCTCCAAAACTGGTCCCTTAGGGTCTTTGTTCTTCTCATCATCTTCTAGGTGCACATTTCGTGTACCACTTATCAATGTCATAGTGTTGACATTTTCCCTTGGATTAAGATGTTAAGATGGGAGTATCCCACTCTTCCTTCAGTTGATTAACCTCAGTTTCCATAGTACCCACTTGCGTTTGTAGTTCTTTGATTGTATTATTAGTTGTTTGCTGATTTTTCTGTATCATTGAAGTCATATTCTTCATCAAGAAAAGCATATCTGATGATTCTGAGTTGTGAACTGGTTGTGGTTGTTGTGCTTGTTGTTGGAAACAACTAGGACGGTTGAAAACCGGTCCTGGAACTACAACTTGCTTGTTTGCACAACTGAAGTTGGAATGATCTCTCCACCATGGATTGTATGTGTTAGAATAAGGATCATACCGTTGCCCCTGCTGATTTGGGGAAATAGCATTGACTTGATCGTTTCCCACTTCATAACCTTGGTAGGATGATGGAACCACTACGGCTGCAATTATTGAATCATTTCTGCCATGTTGCCTATTAGATGACAAAGTTCAGAAACTTCGCTCACTTCATTAACTCTTCTGAAGAGTGGTTCTGACCCACGACTTGAGAATTATTGAGAATTTGCTGCCATGTTATCATTTAACTCTCTAGCTTGAGATATTTTTTTTTTCACTAGTGCACCACCACCTAAAGCTTCAAGAAGATTTATGTCACTTGCTTGTAACCCCTTGTAGAAGTACTGGATGATCAACAAATCACTAAATTGATGATGCGGACAACTAGCCACCAATCTCTTGTAACGTTCCCAACATTCATACAATGTCTCTTCTGCCATCTGCTTAATGTCACAAATCTCTTTGCGAATTTGAATTTCCTTCGATGCATGAAAGTATCTCTCTAAGAAGAGTTTTCCAAACCATTCCAAGTTGTGACACTGCCAGAAGGTAAATAATACAACCATTCCTTATTAGTGTCCATCAAGAAAAATGGAAATGCTCGTAACATAACCCCATCTGCATATGTATCCTTTGGTACCATGGCCATGACTATGTTGTGAAAATCCATCAAATGTTTGTTTGGATCTTTATTAGTCATCTCATGAAACTTTAGTAGCTCACGAATCAACCCTGGCTTGATCTCAAATGTAGTTGTTGTTTGAATATACCATTGTTGTGTATCCAGCTTGTGAGAAGCTAAGTCCTTGAGTGTACCGTTTGCATCACCCATTGATTCCTCTTGTATGTCTTCTGGTTTATCTTTCGGTACATTTCCTCTCCGAGTCTCAATTCCAATTTGTGTAAACCCGACAAACTTCGGTTTCGGTTTAGGAGCCAGAAGATAAGTACCTGAATTTTTTTTCTCAAAACTAAGTTAAAAACTAAAAATAAGAAATCAAAAACAAAATATCAATCCGTTATGCTTCCCCGACAGCGACGCCAAAATTTGGTCGTTTATCAGCCAAGCAAAAGTATTTTAAGTTCTTTCACTTCACAATTATAAACAAGAGTATAGTTGTAAGAACAGATTCGATCCATAGGGAAATATGGGTTGTTATTCGTATTTGAAAACTTATATAAACTGGGGAGATTTTGTTTTTTAATATTAAAGTATTTATACTAGCAAATAATGAGTAAAGAGAATCAATAGGTTGTGCTTACTGGTTAAGGGTTCATCTTCAATCATAAAACATGCACTTTCACTAATACCAAGAATTGTCACTTAATCATTCATTATCAAGAGCCGAGAGCATACTCCGGTAAATTCCTTATATTATCACATACCATAACGATGAATATGTAATTACTACTCAAAGAACTTCCTAACGCAACGTGTTATCAAGTTTAATCTCTCAAGAGTTTTATATTCTATGAATTAGGCTAATCAATGCAATAAATATACTACGAGTAATTTATTTAACATAGGTCAAGCTTCTACATGCAATCACACAAGGGTTTTGAATAGAATTGGTAATCACAATATGCTACTTATGACAAGGTTGATGATGTGATTTTTAAATAGTGCTAAAAGGTTCGATACTCAGACTTGTAAATATTCGATTTTTAAACCTAATTTTTAATAACTAAAAATAAAACAGATTAAAATAAAATTGATTTCAAATTATGGGAAGGACTGGGACTAAGGATTCCACCATTAGCCAACTTTTCAAGTGATAAAAATCTTGCAACTCGTATATTCAGTTTATCCAAAATATTACCAAAGTTAGGTTTTCAAAATAATAGTTGTAAATCGAAAGCATGAGACATCAAAGGCTCTAAGCTCAGCATGACTCATCAAAAGAAAACACAACTAATTGATAAAAACCATTTTTTCCAATTTTAATTCAAAGCAAATAATAGTAAAAGAATTGCAAAAAATAAATAAAATAAGAATTACCACTTTATTATTGGAAAAATAGCTTCCTCCGTCGCCCCAGTGATGGTGATTAGCTCATCATGTTGGAAACATTCTCAAAATAGTTTTCCATAGCTCAAAAAGTGTTTACAATGAATAAATAAAAGTAACACAAGAGAACTGATACGTTTACAAGTGTTACAGAGTGTGTTCTTTGTGTGGCTGAAGAGAACAAAAATAAAGTACAGACCCTGGACGCTGTAAAATACGAAGGAATAAGCGACGGGTTCAACAATAGTTTTCTGGAGACTTATGTTCTTCACCAGCAGAATTTCTCTCTCTTCCCGGAATTTTTCTCTTCGATCCTGGATGCTTTGTTCTTTGGTTTCTTTGCTATTTATAGGTTTGGGGAACCTTAATCCATCATCCTTAATCGATAAGGACACCAAGAACCATCAAATTCCAACTCCAATTCATTGTAAATCCAAAAAATAGATGGTTTCTTTTTCCAGCTACTGTGTTGATTCTCCAGCAATTTTCACGGCGTAAAACTCTCATTCTGACGTGTGTATAAGCAATTATAGATTGTTTCTTCATTCTGGTAACTTGAAATCACCTAAAAATCTCTTAACACTCGGTTCAGAAACTAATCCGAAGTCTGTTTTACGTGTGAAGAACATTTCCCGTTCTTTTTGAATTTTGAATTTAAAGAAGGGGTGCCCCCAATCCAACTGGTGGGTGCCTTTATCACTTTTGTTGGGTGCCTTTAGTAATTTTCCTAGGTGCCTTTATCACTTTTTGAGCCGATTTTTCCACAAATATTTATTTCTCGAAAATACCTACAAAGACATAAAAATCCATAAATAGTACAAAATCGAACACTATCAAAATAGATAATCGAGCACAATTTAGACACAAAAATGTGTCTATCAGTTGATCAACAATTTCGTATCTCAAAGCCCTAGTCTAGCAATAGATATGCATTCATGGTTATTTAGTAGCACTCCTAAACACACATTCTATACAATCATACTTGGCGATCATAAATAGTAGAACAAGTCAATAATAATTTGATTAAGATGATAAAACTAATAGATCAATTTAGTAGCATGATTATGATATCCGACTACATCCTTAAACAATATGAAAGGTTTATCTACTCATGGATTTCTTAAAACCCATGAAAAAATATTAAGTAGAAAAATAAAGCAAACCCTGGGTTGTAGAAGAGTCTCCAACTCCAAAGCTTCTTCTCTTCTCTTTCTCCGTGTGTAAAAAAATTTCCTTAAAATAATTAAAAGAGTCTCTTAAATAGATGTCTCAAATTATAGAAGTGTACATACTCGAATCCCCGGTCGAAATTGGTTCCCAAAACACCAAAACATGCCAAAAATAGGTCAAAAGCCAAGCTTGACCCTGTGAGAGAGAGCTAAAGAAGCTAACGGGATCACGCTCATCTAGATCCAGCCCATTACGTTAAACCGTTAATTGGGCTATACATCTGAAATCCAGCCCAACTCACCACGTCTTTTCTTCCAGCTTCAGCTTGTTTTCTCCGTCGACAGCAACCATTGCTCCCTGAATCTGCCTTTAATCACGAGCACCATTAGCTACTGTCAGTCACCATTAACACACAACAACTCATACCCATTGTAGATTATCTCTCTGTCAAATCAACAGTGATAAAACTCTAATTAAGCCCTTAAGCTCCATCTCAGACTCTTCTCCTTCTCTTCCACCATGAAATCAACAGCCCATCACTCTATTTTCTCACTTCAATCACCGAAATCAATCACCATTACTGATGATCATTGAGCCACTGTGAGCTCCATTTTCTTTATACCCCATTAACAGCGAATCATCACCAATGATCATCATCCCGACCAATCATTCAACCACCGAAACCATCTTCATCAATCACTCATCACTTCTCTGCCATGTTCGAACAGCCACCCACTGATTTTCTCCATTATCAATCACTGAAACAGCGACAATAAATGGCAACAATCTCCCATCCCTCAACTATTATCACCATCATTGACCGCCGTGAATCACTGCCAACAATCGAATCCATAGCTTCATCACATCTACCAGCGTCAACACTCAAACCATCAAGCATCAACTACTCTTCTTCTGCCATTATTCACCACTGGCTCAAACTCCATCTTCAACTGCCTCCAATGGCCTTCTTTGCTCAACACAAAGTTTGGTGAAAAACATGATTTCTCGCTGTGTGAAGTAAATGGAGGAAGACGAAGTGCCCTTTAGGGAATGATCGGGTGCCATCAACATAATTCACATTGGCAGCCTCTTAGTAGATTGATTAGGCGCTTTTAACATTGGCATCCCTTTTAATACGGATCCTGGGTTTGCAAACCAAACCCTTTTAATCCACAATTTCATATGAGTATGGTTTGCAAACCTCTTTGGTCTGTGAACAAAGTCTTCATTATTATCTTGTTTTGCTCATAACTTCTTCGTCCGATGTCGAAATGATCTCATTATTTTTGCGTTCTTTTCGTAATTCAATTTTCTTCAAGATGGTACTAAGAAATCCTGATTTTAGATGAGTTTAACTTGGTGTACTTCACTTCTTAGTTCTTTTATAGCGCTTTGTAACTCTTTTTTGGATGATTCACCTAATATAAGACATAAATAGAAACAAACGTAATAAAAAGTAATATGCAAGAATTATAGCTAAAAAAGTATGGATTTGACACTAAAATCATATAAATTATGCACTTATCAGTTGACATGCTCCCTGGAGAGTGAAGTTCCTAGCTGACTTTAGGAATGTTGGAGCCAACTTTAGCTTATGTCGTTTTTCCTGTAGAGATTTGTATGGGACGTGGAGCAAAGTTTGTCATTGGGACGGTGCTGGTGCTAAGGCTGGAAATGGGGTTGAGGCTGATGGTGATCGTTCAATACGTGATGTTTGTTGAGATGAAACCTTCATCTTGACCCATTTGTTCTGATAGCACTTCATGAATAATTGGATGTTGTACTGCTTACTGACTAGACGACTGCTCTAACAGGTATCTCTATGACTCTTAGGCTCTGAATCAACGTGTGTATTCATCAGAATGTTTGTCATCTTTCTTGAGTAATCTTTTCAGATCTGAACATTTTTATCCCCATCATAAAGGACAAATAGGGAGAGGTATGACCCACTGGTGAAATGATCTTTTGGATGGCCGGAGGGTAAAAGGTTGGTGCTGATGAATTAAGACTGGTCCCTCTTTGCCTTGAAATTGTAAAAGTCTCTCCACATCTTCATAGGTGACAAGGTTGGATCGTTGGATCCTTGATTGTCCTCTTTGAATAAGGATCTTGTCATTGTCTTGAATATTGATGATGGAGATGTTGACGTTGGTAGTCTTGAAATCGTTAATTACTGCAACTGGTGACAGATTGGTTCCGGAGAAAGTTGTTTCGCTAGGGTTTTGAGACAAGTGAGTAACTCCTTCTGAGAGGTATCCATGTCTTCTTGTGTTCTAGTAAGAACCTCCTGTCTTTGCATCAGATCGACCATGTTGAGTGTCGTTTAGGTGTTCTTGGTATCTTCAACAACCGTTTTACCATAAGGAGGTGTGGCGGTAAAGGATTGTAGTAGCAGGAGTGGTTTCAGAACTTCCATCTCTAGTGCTACATGAGCTGGCAATAGGAGTTGTAACTGCTCCACAACTAAGATCTACCATCTTGAATAACTAAAAATTAGCTTTTGTAATTGAGAGGTTGATCTCCCTCTGTGGTCGCCAATTGTGGAGAGACATGTGTTTTAAAGTCTTTCAAGATAGAAATCCTAATTGTGGTTCTACTGTTAGATTATGAACTAGGTTGGTGACTGAAATGAAACAAGATGGTTCCTCCATTTCACCTATCATTAGGAACAATATACCCTTCATGCAGATTCAACCATGTACTGATGATTTGTCTCA
This sequence comes from Papaver californicum, assembly GCA_023531435.1. NCBI lineage: Eukaryota > Viridiplantae > Streptophyta > Magnoliopsida > Ranunculales > Papaveraceae > Papaver > Papaver californicum. Next base: position 6,996,166 of record JAJJMC010008370.1, on the reverse strand, counting down.
AGACTGTAGACTTGTTTACTATGATGCCTCCTTTGATGAAATAACTAATAAAAGTGGATTTGTTATTGTCTTAACTGACATTTCAGGTACCTTCAAAGGATGCAGAACTATCTCTAGTATAAGTAGGAATCCGGAGGATGCTCAAAGCATGGCAGTGTTAAAAACAATACAGTAGGGTATAAGCAAAAGTCTAGATAATATCAGTTTGATGAGTGACGCAAAAAACGTTGTTTCTTACTTGCAAAATAAAAACAACCAAACTAGTTGGTTTAATAGCACATTTTTAGATGATTGTGTTATATTATTGAATTATTTCTCTTTTGCCAAAGTCAGTTACATTAGTAGAGATTTTAATTCAATGGCTGATAAGAGCATATGGTGTTTGGATATGTATCCTAGTTGGAAAGAAAATTAAACCATATTTTATTCGCATGGCCCGTAAAAACCAAAGTTGTAATTAAAACATCTCCGGTGGTGTTTGGATATGTATGTTAAATGAAAATAAACTAAGTCATATTTTGCTAATGTGACCCACAAATAATGGTTTATAAGACACTTAAAAATCAAAAATAAATGACGTGGTTTAGATGAGAGTCTCTAAAATAGAGTCTCTAAAAATAGATACTCTCGTCCATACATTTTCAATTAACTTTAATATATATTTATCCAACTTCTAGTGAAGAGAGTTTTCAGCCAAGTATTATAGAGGGAACGAATGTGATAGGCAAATGGATGGATACGTCGAATGGGTGGATACTATCCCTTCATTCATTCACCAGTGATGTAATCCTTTTCTCTACCAATGAAATAATCTTATCTAGCAAAAACAAAAACTCGATGATATATCATCCCTCTGTTACAGTTCCTCTGTCGATCTCTCCTTTCACTTTCCTTTTTTTCTTCTCTTTCACCGTCTCAAAAATCTTACTATGTTCTCTTTGAATCTTACTCGATTTGGTCCTTTGTCCATTTTGTAATTAGTTATGAATTCGTCTTTTGTTACTTTGGTTTTGTTTCCACCATGAATAATCGGTCGGTGGTAGCGCCTCATACTAGATTTACGTTTTAGGTCTTCTTGATGGTGATCTTTTGGGATCGATTCTTCTATGTTTCAGGTGTTGGTGGTGGCTTATATCTGATGGATGGCTGTTTTCGAGTTTTCTCCTAGTTAATCGATCGGCGGCATGACTTCAGGCTTGGTCTATTTTCTTTAGGTTTGCTTGATGGTATGTTGGTTTTTTTTGTGCTTATACCTAATAACGTGCAGAATTGTGTTTGATATTCAGTGACGTTTTACAGTTTATCGAATCATATGCAGTAATTATAAGTAACCATTAGGATTCAAGAACATGCTGGTACTGAAAAATCATATGTTGGAGTGATGATATGACCGTCATCTGGAGAGAAGAAAGAAAAGTTACAGTACACTAAAATGTCTATGCCTTTTTTCTGTGTTTTAGGGCGGGTAATATTTATAAGTTTGATGCTGAATAAGTGATGAGAGTAGGTACACGGGTTGGTTTAAAAAAAGGCTCGTTTAAGACTTTTTGATTGAGTCAGCATACACATGGTCATGGGTATATGTGGGTTTTATGTTAAGATCCCACGGAGAGCACGTTATTGATCATATTCTTTCTCTACCAAAGCGTGCAACTAACAATATGCTGTGATTAGAAATCCATTTACACCACAAGGAAAATCGTGCCCTGCAACTTTACATACTTGGAAGTTGGAACAAAATGAAAATGATTGGATGCATTTTTTTTAAAGCATGATTGGATGCATTGTTGTCCCTTCGGAATTATACTACTAATTTCTCTAATGGTGGATTGGAAGGAGAGTCTGTTATATTTGTGTGTAGTTTGGTAGTGTACAATCCGGTTTTGCACTTGATCCGATCCGACTGGCGGTCCGTTGGAAAATTAAATGAAACTTTTTGAGAGGTTTGTTTATGGAACGGAGGGACGAGCCGATAGGTCCAGACGTAGCCTAATTTAGGTGAATCAAGTAAATCTTGTGTGTTCTTGTTTTTCGTTTTGTTTTCTTTATAGTATCGATCCTAACAACTGGTATCAGAGCTAGATTCGTGAAGAATCATGGGAAGAATTGATGGCAGGAGGAGAAGACAACCGAACGACAGAGAAAGGGGTGTCGACATCATCTGCGATAGGGTTCAGATCTGCAAACGCAATCGAAAAATTTGATGGGTCAGATTTCGCGTACTGGAGAATGCAGATTGAAGATTATCTGTATGGGAGAAATTTGCAGCAACCTTTATTGGATTCAACGAAGCCAGATGGGATGTCCGAGACAGATTGGAAACTCCTGGATTCGACAGGTTCTAGGGGTTGTTCGATTAACCCTAGCTAAGTCAGTTCCACACAACGTTGTGAAAGAAAAGACCATTGCTGATCTGATGGCGGCCTTAACGAGTATGTATGAAAAGCCGTCGGCGAACAACAAGGTGCATCTGATGAAGAAGTTGTTCAGATTGTACATGCTAGAGGGCGCTTCAGTTACAAAACACTTGAATGAGTTCAGTGAAATCGTGAATGCTCTATCATCTGTCGAGATCGAATTTGATGATGAAATTTGTTCCCTAATCCTTTTGACTTCTCTACCCAACAGTTGGGAATTTGTGAGAACTGCCATAAGTAATTCCGCCGACAAAGAGAAGCTAAAGTATAATGACATACACGATCTGATTCTGGGTGAAGAAGTTCGAATGAAGAATTCGGGTGAGTATTCGAATAATGATGCTGCCTTTAACGCGAATCAAGAGGCAGATCATCTCAGAAAAATCAGTACATAGGAAGATCTAAATCAAGAAGAGGACGAAGCAGGGGTCAATCTAGAGGTCCACGGGGTCCGACTGGATACTGGAACTGCGGCCAGATGGTCCACATACAGAAGTGGTGCAAATAACCTAAGAAGATGGGGAATAAAAGTGCGAATGTTGTTACAGAAACCGTGCAAGATGCCTTACTATTTTCTGTTGAAATTCACATGGACTCTTGGGTTCTCGACTCAGGAGCTTCTTGGCATACCACTTCAAGCCGAGAATTTTTTGTTAACTATACTGCAGGTAACTACGAGATTGTTTATTTAGCTGATAATTGACCACTTCAGGTAGTAGGCATTGGAGAGATCAAGCTTAAGTAGGAAATGGATAAGTCTGGAGAATCCACAAGGTTAGACATGTTCCACAGTTAAAGAGGAATCTGATTTCTATTGGGAAGCTTGATGACGAAGGACATGGTGTTTATTTTGGTGGTGGTAGATGGAAGGTGACTAGGGAGCTATGGTAGTGTCTCGTGGTTACAAGACAGGTACTCTTTATATGTATTCAAGTCCGAGAGACTTGTCTATTATTGGCATGACATCATTAGATATATGTGCAGTAGATACAATTGCAGTTGCTGAATCTAGTGATACTGTATGACACCAAAGGCTTGGGCATATGAGTGAGAAGGGCATGAAGGTACTTCAGTCAAACGAGAAACTACCAGAATTGAAGACCATTGATGTTGGTATGTGTGAAAGATGCATCTTGGAAAGCAGAAGAAAGTCATCTTCGTCAAACGCGGTAGAACTCCAAAACCAGAAAAGTTAGAGTTGGTGCATACTGATTTGTGGGGACCATCTCCAGTTTCATCACTTGGTGGCTCATTATACTACATCACATTTATTGATGACTCGACCAGAAAGGTATGGATTTATTTTCTGAAAAATAAAAGTGATGTATTTGATATATTTAAGAAGTGGAAGGCTTTAGTAGAAAATTAGACAAGTTTAAAATTGAAGTGGCTAAGATCAGATAATGGGGGTGAGCATAATGATGGTGGGTTCCGAGAGTATTGTTCTACAAATGGAATCAGAATGGAGAAGACCATCCCAGGGACACCACACCAGAATGGCGTAGTTGAGCGCATGAACCGGACCCTAAATGAACGTGCTAGAAGCATGAGGTTGCATGCTGGGTTGCCAGATTTTTGGGCTGATGCAACCAACACTGCAGCTTATCTGATCAATAGAGGACTATCAGTTCCGTTGAATTTCAAATTTCCAGAGGAGGTATGGAGTGGTAAGGAGGTACATCTTTCTTTTTTGAAAGTATTTGGTTGCTTGTCATATGTACATGTTGATGCCAATGCTAGAAACAAACTTGATCCCAAATCCAAGAAATGTTTCTTTATTGGCTATGAAGATGAAGCTTTTGGTTATAAATTTTGGGATGTAGAAAATCGGAAAATTCGTCAGAAGCAGGAATGTCATCTTTAATGAGAAGGTTATGTACAAGGACAAATCAAATGCAGTTGAATAACCAGAGGCACCAGAGGTAAAAAATTCTGCTTATGTTTATTTAGGTGAGATTTCTAAAATCAGTGTACAGGAGAAGGTTTTCTAGAACCAGGAAAACGAAATGCCTGAGATAGAGCAGGGTAGTCCAGCTTCTCCAAACCCCAGTACTCCGGTTCCCACTCTTAGGAGAAGTAGTAGGGTACCCAAGGTAGTGGATCGTTATTCACCCTCTCTTCAGCACATCTTGTTGTCAGATGGAGGTGAGCCTGAAAATTATGTTGAAGCTTTGCAAGTTGAGAATTCGAGCAAGTGGGAGTTAGGTATGAAAGATGAGATGGATTCTTTGCTCGAGAATCAAACTTGGTAGCTAACTGAGCTACCATAAGGGAAGAAGGATTTGCATAACAAATGGGTGTACAGAGTAAAAAAAGAGCATGCTGGGAGTACTCGTTACAATGCCAGGCTTGTTGTGAAGGGTTTTCAGCAAAAGGAAGGTGTAGAATACACTGATATTTTCTCTCCAGTTGTGAAGCTAAATACAATCATATTGGTTTTGAAAATTATGGCTGCACAGAACTTATACCTTGAGCAGTTGGATGTGAAGACTGCATTCCTTCACGGTGATCTGAAGGAAGACATGTATATGGTGCAACCACAGGGCTTCGTAACACATGAAAAGGAGAATCTGGTTTGCAAATTGAATAAAAACTTGTATGGTTTGAAAAAAGCTCCAAGGCAGTGGTATATGAAGTTTGACAGTTTTATGGGTACCACTGGCTTCACTAAGAGCGAATCATATCATTGTTGCTACATAAAGAGGTCTGAAAACACTTTTATGATTTTGCTATTATATGTGGATGATATGCTTATTGCAGGGCCTAGCAGTGAGGAAATAAATGATCTAAAGAAGAAACTGTCAAAGCAATCATGGTACCTTGAAGCTTTCGCAGTCTGAATATATGAACAAGATTCTGAAGAGGGTTAACATGGAGAGTGCCAAACCAGTGAGCACGCCTTTGGGTAGCCACTTTAAGCTAACCAAAGACATGTCACCTAAGACAACATAAGATGAGGCTTATATGAAGAAGATTCCTTATGCATCGGCGATTGGGAGTCTTATGTATGCCATGGTTTGCACCAGACCAGATATTGCACATGCAGTGAGAGCTGTGAGCAGGTACATGAGTAATCCAGGAAAGAAACATTGGGAGGCAGTCAAGTTGCTACTTCGGTATTTAAAGGGTACTGCAGATACATCACTTTGTTTCATAGGTTCTAGTATGAAGTTGCAGGGTTATGTTGATGCTGACTTGGCTGAAGATGTTGATAGTAGAAAGAGTACTAATGGGTATGTGTGTACTTTGGGTGATACTGCTATGAGATGGGGTTCTAATTTGCAGAAGATAGTAGCCTTGTCTAATACAGAGTCAGAATATGTTGCTGCTACTGAGGCGAGCAAGGAGATGATATGGTTACATCAAGTCTTGGGTGAATTGGGTATGAAGAAAGGAAATTGAGTTTTACATAGTGATAGTCAGAGTGTTGTTTTTTTAGCGAAGAATCCGGCATATCATTCCAGAACTAAGCACGTAGATATTAAATATCATTTCATTCGATCTTTGATAGAAGATGGTCAGTTGACACTTAAGAAGATTGACGGAGCAAAGAATCCAGCAGACATGTTGACAAAACTAGGGACCCTTGAAAAACTGAAGTTGTGTGCAGCTTCAGTGAGTCTTCGAGCTTGATGATTGGTTAAGAGAGTTGCTGCGGTAATCGGTGTGTTTTGAAGTTTGTTCAGAGTGGAGTTAGGGCGCGTTGTGATGTGACCAGTCCCCAAGTGGGAGATTGTTATGTTTGTGTGGAGCCTGGTAGTGCACGACCCAGTTTCGCACTTGACCCGATCCGACTGCCGTGGGAAATTAAATGAAACTTTTTGAGAGGTTTGTTTCAGTAGTCTCTATATATAGAGAGTTGCCCTATCTAGGGTTTGTATCTTATTATTATTATCATCGTTGTATTCCTCTGGAACTCTGTTTTTTTAAGATCATAGTAAAAACCACAGCCGCTCCTTGGACGTAGCCTAATTTGGGTGAACCAAATAAATCTTGTGTGTTCTTGTTTTCGTTTTTATTTTTTTATAGCATCGATCCTAACAAAGTTGTTTTGTAATGATTTTGCCTCCACCAATAGCAAGTGTTTCCTTGAAATTCCACTGGATTTTCTTACTTTATTTATGTTGTTCTTTGTAAATCTAGAGTTTAGTATTCAAACATTTAGTGGATCAAGTAGTTTAATTTGATGCACAACATCTTTGGATCAAGTATCCTGAATTCATATGTTCAAAGAGTGGCTATAATATGTTTTTTTATTTGTTACTTATGTTGGTTGTACTTTTCTGATTGTGTTTTTCTTTTTGTTGAATTGGTTATAGAAATTTTTCTTTGTGTTGTAATGTTATGATTTTGCCAAGATTTGTTGTGTTGTAACTTTCACCTTTATTATTTGATGAAGTCTTTAACTGTGTGTAGGTGTTGGTGGTGGACGTGAACTGGTGAAGGTATTGGTGCTGGACGAGGAGAGTTTGGAGAATTTAACATAGCTCGTTGTTGGTGGGTTTTGGAGAGGTGGAGCTAAAGTTTCAGTTGGTTCTGGTGGTTGGTAAGGAGTTGGTAGTGGTAGGTTTTGAGGAACTGAGTGCACTACAAGAAAAACGGGTTTAAGCGTCTAAAATCTTAGCAAGAGCTCGGAAATTTAGTCGCTTAAATAGTTTAAGCGTCTAATATTGCAACTGGCAAAATTTTTGGCGGCAATAAAGATGTGTCCACTATTAATCGCTAGATCCTTTGTTCAAGTAATTTATAGCAACTAAAATAATGAACATGTAGCTATTCACTTTGAGGCACCGACTCGTAGCAACAACAAAATAAATTGGTTGCTCAAACCTCTCTCAGCAACTAAGTTTGAGCCACAACCAAATATGTTTAATTGCTAGATCTGTTTTTCAAGTAACTTATAGCAGCTAAAAGTTGATCAGGTAGCTATTCACTTTGAGGCACCGACTCGTAGCAACAACAAAATAAATTGGTTGCTCAAACCTCTCTCAACAACTAAGTTTGAGCCACAACCAAATATGTTTAATTGCTAGATCTGTTTTTCAAGTAACTTATAACAGCTAAAAGTTGATCATGTAGCTATTCACTTAGAGGCACCGACTCGTAGCAACAGCAAAATAAATTGGTTGCTCAAACCTCTCTCAGCAACTAAGTTTGAGCCACGACCAAATATGTTCAATTGCTATATCCGTTTTTCAAGTAACTTATAACATCTAAAAAAGTGATCATGTAGCTATTCACTTTGAGGCACAGACTCGTAGCAACAGAAAATGAATTGGTTGCTCAAACCTCTCTAAGAAACTAAGTTTAAGCCACCACCACATGTTAGAAAATGAATTACTTGGTAAAATCTCTCTCAGCAACCAAGTTTAAGCCGCTACGATCATTTAAAAAAAATCAAGTTTTTAATTAATATTTATCTAACAATCTTATTAGGATTTGTTTAATAGAAACATGAAAACTTGTTCAAATCATTGTTTTCATTCACTATGAGCAAATGTTTGGATCCACAAATTAAAAAAGAAAATATACATGAGTCGACTAAATTGACTATAATTTGGTTTTTTTTTTGTTTCAGTGTGTTTATCAGTTCTATATATTTTATTTTTTTATATAATTTTTTTCGAGGTTTTGTTCCCTTGACTTAATCCATGAATGACTTCTATAAATTGAACAACGACGGCTCTTGTATGGATGGTTATGCAGAAATTAGAGGAGGTCATTCGTGAATCATGGTCTTAATTCCAACTGCTCTTGTATGGAGCATAAGCATAATTTGCTCCCCCTGTTGTTCATTGACTTGTTTATGCAATCACTTGAAATGGAGGATTTCAAAATGCTCGAAAATAAGATCAAACATGAAAAATACAGAGCTCTTTGAAACTTGTACGACCTAAAAGCTGGATTATAGTAAAGTTTACATGAAAAATCCTTAATTCGGCTGGGTTTATACAACTCAAAATGCTCACTATGAGGTGGTGAGTTTTTCAAATGAATTAAAGGATGAATTTTTCATGTCTAGCCTACTATTGTTGTCCGCCAAATGAGAGTTGAGATAGACAGGGAGATTAAGCAAAGCCGAACCACAAATAGAGAGTTGGTGACAAGAGCTAAGTGTTCATTTATTTTTGGGACTTCGATTAGTTTCTTATGATTGCTGAATCAGAGCTTTTTTTAAGTCCGGGATGAAGAATCTTGATGATTTAACTCTAGATGACACCTAAAAAACCAAAAAGTACAGAAAACTGAGACAATCAAGGAACAAACAAAATTTGATTTTTCATTTACGGAGACCCCGTTTTCTGATTGATAAAAGAACGAAAATAAAAGACAAATGTACATAAAACTCTGATCTCTGTGTCGTTTCGCCAAACACAACACTTCCAAGTATATTTTTTTGGGGTACAGAAAATAGAAAACAACAATAAGATTTAGCAAAACAAAAGCAACATATCATTTACATAATGTTCAAGTTGCTTCAAAGAAAAACTATGTCCACATTAGAACTGTACGTATCCGATGTAGGACCTAAACTCTTCAGGAGCAACAACCTGCGCAAGGATGTGCCTGGCTTTCTTGTTTATGTTTCAAAGTGTTCCTCTTCACTACAGTAGATCCTTCATCCAACAAACTAGGAACTTCCGGTATGGCGATATCTATAGAATATCAACAATGGTTACTATGTAGATTATACAAAACAACCACGAATTATGAAAACAGACACCAAGGTGGTTAGATGTAATCACAACATACATTATATATGTCAAAACTATTAAATAAAAAACTTAAAACTTCCATCTATTTAGTTTCAATGGTTGTTCCCCATGAGTTTCCAGTTACTCCATCTCCAAACAGATAGGACATATAAATACCTCCTTAAATATGGTTTTAGTGCACATGATGAACATAAATAGGTCGAGTGTGAACAACTACAACAATCACCAACTAATAAAATCCTCTCATTAAGATATACAGATTTCCAAATTGGACATAGTGGAACTGATTAGAAATCTAATCCTTTCCTGAGTAATATGTTTTTAATATGAGTATTTTTGTGCTTTTAAAATGGGAACTCTTTAAAAAAATTGTGAGCAATCCAGGTACACTACATGAGAAACATCCTATCACGTATACCTGGTGAAGAGTATACATATCTAAGTGTTGATTCAATTAGACCAGAATCTACGAAATACCACTCTGGTGTTGTTTTCTATGACAATGAATTTATTAACAAGCATGAATATTCAGGAAATGGACAGCCACAAACTAAGTTTGAAAGTTGAAGCACCAATCTGCTACTACGAAATCTAAGCCAGGCAGATGGACTATGCAATAAAACAAGATTAATTATGACTCAACTGAGAAAAAAGGTAATAGAAGCGGAGATACAAACAACAATTTTCATGTAAACTTTAATCATTTTTCAGCTAATAAAATCAAAATTATTAACAGCAGTACTGTATTTTGAGCTAATAAAATCAAAATTATTAAAGAACCCAAAATGAGAAAAATATGAAAAATTATAGGAAATGAAAATTTTGGTACCTTAGGGTTTATGATGGTTGCATTCTGACGGGTTAATCACAGTCCATCTCGTCGTTAGACTCTTCAAATTCCATCAAATCATCGTCATCACTAGTAGTATAGACACTTTCAATATCAGCATCATCTAGATCGACAATAGTCGCACGACCTTGAATAGTTCTTACACTCTGGATAAAGGGGTTCCTCGGCCTCCTCCAATAACCGGTAGAAGTCTGAAGCATCGGAGTTCGAAGCCGCTCCCATACCACCTAGCAACTCATCCCAATCGTCATTTTCCGGCAAGTTATCTTCAACTGTTCTACCAGTACCCAAAGGTTCCTTTACCTTTGCCTCCCCATGATATATCCAGTTAGTATATCCTTGAGTGAACCCCTGACGCAATATATGTACATGGACGTCATCTCGAGAACGGTATAAATTGTTACTGCAGTTCACACACGGACAAAAAATTGATTCCATCCTAGGTTGTATATGCTCAAATGCAAAGTCTAGGAATTTTATGACTCCCTCGCGGAACGCCTCCTCTTTCCTATGCTTTTTAATCCAACTCTTATCCATCGATGCTATAATATCTGTATCGAACACGCACAATTAGTAGAATTCTTAAGCATTCTGTACTGTTAATAGAATCAATATATTTGTACTGTTAACATAACAAACCAAGAAAGAAAAAAGAGAGCAGAAGGTGGGTATGTGTGACCAGAGAACATCTGAGCCTTCATTTTAGTGGATGGACTCTTAATGATTATGACAGGAAGAAGATCTTGTCATTATGTTGGAATTGTTTGTGTGATAGAGAAAAAGAAATAATTCATTGAAACGGTTTGTGTGCGGCCATAGTAATAGTTTTCCTTAGCAACATGAGGGTTTGCAATAGCACAGTGCTAAATATTCTTCTCATCAGTAAGTCAAGATTACTGCTGCAATCATTTAGCTTCGCATAAATCGACAGTTATGCATATACACACTCACTGCTCCATTGAACATAGTCTTAGAAAGATTTCATTGTTACGGATGTAAAAGTACTGCAATTGTGGGCTCAACAAACAGAAATGCATGATTATGTGATGTGTGACTAATATTGAGCTGCAAGATGGCTAAAAAGAATAGCCAACATCCGCAAATACCATGACATGTTGAATCTAAACACTCTATGGATCATTGTCAACGCAAAAACAAATATTCAAGTGCTGGATCATGAAATCAATAGGACACCACTAACACTACTTCTGGAAGAAAACTACAATCTAATTAATAGTTACATGCCACTATGCTAGTGAATAAACCAGGACAAAACCCAGAGTTCAACATCATACATTGATTACATGTGATTCTCAGCATCAACTCCTCTACAATTAGCAAGAAAGAAGTAACGGGAATTTATTTCATGTCAGACTAATTCCTAAATCCCTAATTTCAAACCAAAACCTAATTCCTAAATCCCCAATTTCATACCAAAACATAATGTGTAACACCCAAAACCTACTTCCTAAATCCCCAATTTCATATCAAAAAAACAAAACCCTATTTTAGCCAATTAATCAAAGTACACAGAATTTCATCAAATACCACAAAACTTAAAAACCTACCGATGTTTGAGAAACATCAGATTCTGTGGAACATATTGAGCCAACTGAATGCAGTACCGATCGTGGAGAAAGCGTCAGTAAGAGTAGTTGATGAGAATTAATGTGCGATTAGTGTTTGGGTTTAGGTAATTTTTTGTCTGCAACCTGGACACTTTAAATCCAGTGAAGTTAATGTTTGGATCCATCAATGGAACCCTGTTTTTAATTTTGTCGGTGAACCCTGTTTTTAATTTTATTGGTGAACCATGTTTTTAATGTTTCAGTGGAACCCTGTTTTCATGTGTTTCAGTGGAACCCTGTGTGGAACCCTTTTTTTTTACGTTTCAGTGGAACCCTGTTTGGGTTTGGGTTTATGTGTGTTATAAATCATTTAGTCCACAATTTATTTTTTAAAGTGTGGGGTAACATGTATATTTTATAAAACGAACCCTGAACCTTTAACCCAGAAATCTGTACCATTAATAACCTTATTCCTTAAGTCGGATCTTCATCGGTACCCCGAACCCTGAACTCCAAAATATGTCTCAATAACCTCATTCCCTAAGTCGAATCTTCACCGGAACCCCGAACTCGTTAAACTTATCGAACACGCAAAATGGGATGTCTCATGTGTGCAAAATCTTAAGAGTCGCAACATGCTCTCTAAACTACGAGATATCAAGCTTTGCGTCCCAATTCCTTTCAATTGGGATGATCATATATTTTTTGTTATTAGATAAAGCTTAACTTTATACAAGAAATTAAGCTACATCTCAATTCCTTTTAATTGAACATCTGTTGGGGTTCAACCCAAATCATCAATACTTATAAACAAATGACAAACTAAATCAGGAAAAAATTAAAATTACTACGACTGGGGGAAACTAAATCTGGAAAAAATTAAAATTAATTTGAAAGTGATATAGCTAGATTATGAGAGAAATTGGAAGGGGGAAACATATCGGGAAGGGGGAATCAGGGAGAAACATAGCGGGAAGGGGGAAGGGGGAAGTGAAAAAAAATCTCAATTTGGGAGAGGAAATGTGTTTTTGTTGTCAAAATTTTGAGGGGGAAAGATAGACCGTTTGATCGAAATCTATCGACGATTGATATCTAATTCTATCTAGTCATACGGATTGTGATCCGTATGACTCATTGGAAAAAATTATATCCGTCCATTTTATAGCACGGTTGTATTTGGTTATAACTTATAATACCCTTTTTTTGGTTTTTTTGTCTAAATATTATATATATTTTAATTAGTAAAATATTTGTATATTTTAATATCGAGGAATTTGTATTTACTGACCTCTTATCCAAAAAATGAACTAGACAAAGTTTTGAAGTCTGATGATCGTAGATTATAGATTTCGGTGGAGATTCTTAATTTGGATAAGAGGTCAGTAAGGATAAAATGACGAACATCGGTAGGTTTAGGGTTGCAGGGAAGATTTCGATTTAGATGAAGAGGTTATTAAGGATAATATGATGAATTCGATAATATGATGAACATTAAGGATAATATAACAAAACTAATAAGTTTGATTGAGATTGAAAAAAATTCAATAAATCAAAGTGAAATCGAGTGAAATTGATGAAAAATTGATATAATTTGAGTAAGATCGATCAAACCTGAGCGTATTCATGTCGGTTCGATAAAAAATTGAGTGAATTTTAGTGAGATTGATGAAATCATAGTTTCATATCGTTAGATTTGTTAGATCGATAACAAAATGAATAAGTTTAATTGATATTGAATAAAATTCAATAAATCAAAGTGAAATCGAGTGAAATTGATTAAAAATTGATATAGTTTGAGTAAGATCGATCAAAATTGAGTGTATTCAAGTTGGTTCGATAAAAAATTGAGTGAATTTTAGTGAGATTGATGAAATCATAGTTTCATATCGTTAGATTTGTTAGATCGATAACAAAATGAATAAGCTTGATTGAGATTGAATAAAATTCAATAAATCAAAGTGAAATCGAGTGAAATTGATGAAAAATTGATATAATTTGAGTAAGATCGATCAAAATTGAGTGTATTCAAGTCGGTTCGATAAAAAATTGAGTGAATTTTAGTGAGATTGATTAAATCATAGTTTCATATCGTTAGATTTGTTAGAACGATAACAAAATGAATAAGTTTGATTGAGATTGAATAAAATTCAATAAATCAAAGTGAAATCGAGTG
>JAJJMC010008370.1:6951094-6982432 GCA_023531435.1 Papaver californicum | reverse complement strand
AATAAAATTCAATAAATCAAAGTGAAATCGAGTGAAATTGATGAAAATTGATATAATTTGAGTAAGATTGATCAAAATTGAGTGTATTCAAGTCGGTTCCATAAAAAAATCAGTATGAGAAGTAAATCAACTGATCTAGCTTTTATTAGTTCTTCTTATTTGGAAAAAGTTGATTTGTTGTTTAGGGTTTTCTTTGGGGCGGAGGATTAGAGAGCAGAACCGAAAAAGTGAGAGAAAGAGAGAAGAAAAAATGAACTAATTTCACTCAAATTATTTAGAACCTTATTTAGTTTTATCATTTATGTATTAACATGTTTAGGTTTGGGTAAATCAAAGTTGAATTATAGCAAGATTAAAAGGGTTGAGGGTTGAGGGTTCGGGGTTCAGGGTTCAGAATACCCTAAACCTGAACCCTGAACACTTAAGAGTCGTTAAACACTAAGGATAATAAGGTGTACAAGACGAACATGACGGGTTTAGGGTTCGGGGTTCAGGGTACCCTAAACCTGAACCCTGAACACTTAAGAGTCGTTAAACACTAAGGATAATAAGATGTACAAGACGAACATGACGGATTGAGGGTTCGGGGTTCAGGGTTCAGGATTCAGGATTCAGGATTCATGTACACCTTATTATCCTTAGTAACCTCTTCCCCTAACTCGTTAAACTTATCGGACACGCAAAATGGGATATCTCATGTGTGCAAAATCTTAAGAGTCGCAATGGTAATTAACACACACAATGTTAACTAGCACACACAATGGTAACTAACACACAACGGTAACTAACACAAAATGGTAAGTAACACACAATCCGTATGAGCATCCAACAGCTAATCTGGACCATTAAAATCTTTCCATGATGAGGTGGCTTATCCACCGTTAATCTTTTTTTTTCAAAAACCTATACAAAAGTTTGTCTTTCATTTTCTCCCTTTGTTTTTCTCTCTCTCTGTCTCTCTTCCAATTTGAGCCGCCGGTGGAGAAACTAGGGTTCCATATTCGACTGCACCATCACCACCATCACCGCTGAATCAGGATCATTCAACACCATCACGACAATTTCTCACTCGGTAAGCTCTCTCTCTGTTGTTGTGTATAGTTTTCTACTTCTATATTTTGTTTTCGGTAAGCTCTCTCTGTTGTTGTTGGAAGAAAATCTATTAAAGTTTTTCTACTTCTAAATTTTGGTTTCAGAAACAACAGACTACTCCATCTTCTCTTCTTCTTCATGTGGAAATTGTAATAAGAAAGAAAGTAATTTTGGGCTAAAGAAATAGAGAAAAAAGAGGGATAGGAATAGATCTAGTTTTCTGAAGTCTGAAGTCTGTTGGAAATCAAATTCTAGCCGTTGTATTTCAATCTCCTTCTTTTCCTTCGTCTGGATCTGAAATCAATGATTTCCATTAACTCATCCTTTGTTGGTAAGAAAGTATTCGACTAAACACAGAGTCATATGTATATTGGGATATAATTTTGCAACCCTATCTATCTATATATATACTGTTCCTTATCGTAGGATTTTGGTTAAAACGAATAAGTTTACTTGATTATCGATGCTCATGATAATCAGGATTGAATTTGTATTATTTGGAAACCCTACGTCTGAGTAATAATGATTTCGTCGGTTTGAGTAGAAATCTGTTTCGGATGGTATGATTTGTTGGTAGAAACATATAGAGATTGATGATTTAGTTGCTAATGTTAATACATGCAGTTGTTTCATGCATATCCCAACAGGAGATGATAATCCAGTACCCTTGACTATGGATTATTATTATCCATAAATTATTCCTGCTAAGTTCTCTGGTTCTAAAGAAATTGTGCCACTTCACTTTCGTAAACCAGTATGTTTTTCATTATCACTTAATCCTTGAAATTTTGATTCATACTTTAAATTGATGTTTGTTTGAACCTAAGGTACTTCAGAGTGAAGAAATACCACTAAGTAAGAAGGGACAGCATCCTTTGAAAATATTTTTTACTAGTCATTTTGACCTTACAGTTTTTTTTTTTTTTTGGGTTTTGGAATTTTATTGATTTTGTTTTTTTTTTGTTTGGATATGACAAGACAGATTCAAGTTTTGCACCACCATTGTTGTATGCAATTCTTGGGAGTTCAAGACATTTAGGAGTTGGTCCAGTATCAGTAGCATCACTGGTAATGAGTTCAATGCTTAGAGAAGTAGTCTCACCAACTACAGAGCCAATTCTATATCTCAAATTGGCTTTCACTGCAACCTTCTTTGCTGGTGTATTCCAAACATCTTTTGGTCTACTTAGGTAAGAAATTGATATATTTTAACCTTGTCTTAGTTTTCAAGAAACATAAGGAAATTTTTTGGATTGTCATAATTGAGTACATTTTTTAGTGATTTGTAATTAAGTCTTACCTACTACATTAATCATGGTTGTCACTTTTCAATAATTGTTTAATTTGGTTAGTGTTAACATCATTTCACTCTGTTTTGTTTCTTTGTGATTTTAAAGTACTCTAGGAGTAACTGTAATATTAGGTGCTTATATGGTTACTGATAGACTTTCTTGGAAAGTTCCGTTTCGGATACTTCTATGAGCACTTAAACTCTAGTTTCCTGTGTTGTTTAAGAAGAGATGTCTTAAGTTGATCATGTTTTTTATGTTTCCAGGAAGCTTCTTTATATTGCAACAATTTTCAAGCTTCAAAGTCTGCAAGTTGGACAGGTGAGAAATGCAATCCGGCAATTCTTCAAATCGTGTACCAGAAATATCGAGGTATCTCATACGCTTCAATGTTCCCATTGTTTCATGAAACTTCCTTAGTTTGTCACAAAATCTAAGAAGCAAAGTCTGCAAATTGTAGAGTCCAGAAATAAACTAGGGTAATTCTTCAATTTGTGTTCAGGATAGATCGAGATACCTGAGATGTTTCATGTTTTCGATTGAAGGTGGTATTCCTTTAATAGTGCCCTGCATATCTAGCGCCCGAAACTGTTTATTCTTAAGGAGCTTCTGATAGTTAATACTGTTATCCCCTCCATTATTATGAATGAATAAAGTGCGTAGTTTTGCTGCATTTAGCAAACAATACTAGCCACAGTTGTATTGACTGTGGTGTAAATACTATATAGTTGCTTGACTTGCTTCTAGTATTGTATTTCTAACACTTATGTTAACATCTTGACCAGATATTATAGTTGCTTGACTTGCTTCCAGTATTGCTTCTAGTTATAACATTACATAATGCTTAAGAATTCTACTAACTGTCTGTGTGTAATGTGTGATATCTTGTGGTTAGTTTAGTTTGTGTTTGTGAACTTCATGCGTTCATTTCTTTTATGTAATGCATGAATTCTACTAACTGTCTGTGTGTAATGTGTGTAATGCTTGAGTTATTTTACTAACTGTCTGTGTGTAATGCTTGAGTTAATTTACTAACTGTCTGTGTGAATTCTACTAACTGTCTGTGTGTAATGCTTGAGTTATTTTTCAACTTCATGCGTTCATTTCTTTTATGATGAATTGATGTTGTTTGGTTATCGAATAATGAAATAGTCTACATGTGAATAGAAAGACATGGATATGAGCTTGGTCTGTTGTTTGAAGGGGGAAGTGTATTTAATAACAATGCTTCATTTCAGTATTATGGGTGTAATATATTTTTTAAGCAGCCTTGTCATCTACATGTAATTAAGTGCACTATTAAAATGTGCTGGTGGTAGGTGTAAACTAATCGGTTGCCTGTTTTTTTATAATATTTATGCAGTCTGAAATGAACCGGCTTAGTGAAAAAGTTCATCTAGGCGAAGTGTTATATACTCCCGAAGAAATATATTCAAAGGTTGTTGATCCCCGTCGCTATGGGGCCAAGCGTCCTCGTAAGTCAAAAGTCGCTTCCGACAGCTTCACCCTATACGAAAGAAATGAAGCCCAACTCACTGCTCTCAAAAAACAGCTGGACTTGGAAAAGAAGAAGGATTAAGTTGGAACGGAGAGAGCGTGATCTAAGAGAGTATATGAACGAGGCTTTAAAGAAGATGGGAATTCAACCTATGCTAGATTATTTGGAAGATGATTCACTAGATGAGCATGAAGATGAGGCAGATGGAGGTGCTGATGATGATCATGATGTGCAGGCAGATGGAGGTGCTGATGAAAATCAAGAGAATGATTTGTATGCGGAGGATGCTGATGACAATCAAGAGAAGGATTATGCTGATGACAATCAAGACAAGGATTTGTATGTGGAGGATGACTCTGACTAACGTAGATTGAAGTCCCTTTTATTTTTGTGGACAATGGATGTGCGCAGTTTTTTTGAAGCAACAACTAGGTATAATGCTGACTTTTTTAACTTGCACAATTTGATTTACAATGTACGTGCAGTTAACAAACAGGTATATTGCTGACTATTTTTTGGTGTACATGTGGTGTACAAAGTATGTGCAGTCAACAAGACTTATACTGCTGACTTTTTTTGGTGTACAATGTATGTGCAGTATATGTTTTTTGTTCTTTTGGGAAGTGAAACTAGAAATTATGATGATACAAGAACCATCAACTTTGTATGTATTTTGGTTCTTGTTGGGTATGTGTATGAAACAATATTGGGTTATGTTTTTTGGTGGGATACTCAAATGAAATATATATTTCTAATTATCTAATCTTCTTAATTAGATGTTTTCATTTTAATTATATAATCTTAGTTATAACTTTTTTTTAATTATAATTAGATTTTCGGATTATTTAAATCAAATGAGCAAAAAAAGTGAGTAGCTTAAATACTCCAGCAACCAACTTTAAGCCAATTAAAATCTGAATTCTAAAATAATTTGGAAGCTTAAAAATTTAAACAATTAACTTGAGTAAAAACTTTGATACCTTAAAAGTTTAAGCAACCAACTTCAGGACAATCAAAACCAAAAATCGCTTGTAGCAAGCAAAATCATTTGATCGCTTAAAATTTTAACCAAGTAACATTAGGTTAAGTTGTTCTATGTATCTTCCAACTAGGTAGTTTAATAGCTCCTAAGTCACAAGTTGCTTCTAGAAAGTAAAAAATTTTGTACCTCAAAAGCTTGAGCAACCAACTTCAGGCCAATCAAAATCAGAAATCACTTCTAGCGAGCAAATTTATTTGATCGCTTAAAACTTTAACCAAGCAATTTTAGAAAGAGTTGCTCCATGTATCTATCAACTAAGTAGTTTACTTGCTTTAGAATGATTGATATATCTGAAGCGATTGATATTTTACTTGCTATATTGGTTGGTCTAGATGTTAAGCGATCATAATTTTACTTGCTCCATGTTAGTTGGTCTAAATGTTAAGCAATGAGAAAAGTACTCGCTTTAGGTTAGTTGGTTTATTACTAGAGCGATTGCATGGTCGCTCAAGGCTTTGACATACATGGCTTTGGGCAACCAACGGAGCGAGTGCCACTTTTAGTCGTTATAACGGTTATAGCGACCTAAAAGGGGCTTTAAGCGACTTTAAACGAGTAGTCGCTTAAACCCATTTTTTTTGTAGTGACGTGTAAGTGTTGAGTTGATGGTAGATTTTGGTTAATTGGCGAAGGTCTGCTAGTGGACGTAAATTGCTCAAGGAGTGGTGTTGTGAACTGTTTTGGAAATGATCTCTATCAAATGAGGAGCTATATCTTGAGAATGTTTGTAACTAGGGAAAGTCTTTTGGTAGATAAATTGTTCAAGAAATGATCTTGCAGTTGGTGTTGGGGACTGGTGTCAATGGTTTCACTCTTGACGGATCTCTTGTGGAGTTCATAAGACTCATCCAGACATTAAGGTTAGTATGCAGTTTAATATTGTATTACTTATTTTATATGTTCAAAATGATCAATGTTTGTCACATTCTAGAGAATTTATGTATTTATGCTTAAACTCCCTTACCTACGGATTCCAAATAGGGGAAAAATCTACTTGGTGTATTCTCTAGTTTTATGTTTATACCAAAACAACGGATACTTCTAGAAAACTCTACGATATCCGGAACTTTGATACCCACTTTGAGGTTTTTTTTTGGTGTGGATAAGCGATATGGATTGCTTGGGTTGAATAGTTGTGATATATCCGCAGCTATTTCTGCAACTATTTTTTATGATTCTGAATTATTTTCTTGTTTCAAGTATGGTTGATCATAAGCTTTTTGCTAGATATATTTTGTGTTATTATTCTATTTCCTTGATAGGTTATTGCAAAGCTAAGCTTCTATTGGAGGTGGATCCGGAAGCTGTGCAAAGAACATAATAGGTTGCATAATTGTTGAATTCTCCTTCAAGGGTTTATACATTAATGTTTTGCTCATATTTTCTTGTTTGAACAGGCTGATGAGAACCCAGATCATTTCAAGACATGGTACCATCACTGGTGAAAACCTTATCGTGCCTGTCAAAACTGTATCGTTGGTTAGAACCTGCTCTTTTCACTGGTTTAGCTTAGGTTTATATGATTGCTTGAACTCCTTTGATTTGACACCGTTTCTTCAAATTAAGTATTTCCTTATTTTAAATGGTTATCTTTTTTCTTTTCATCAGGAAGCAGTAGAAGTTTGTGCAACATCCATTCAGATTAGTGAATTTTATGTAGTTATTTTGGTTGTCAAGGTCTTAAACATAAAGGAGATGAAGATAAGGGACTCATGTTTCTGTTTTTTTACACTTCATATACAGAAAACAAGCAAACTTATTGCTAAAAGATCAAACACATTTTACGGGCAACTTTTCCTCATCAAACAGCTTCTTATCTTGAGAGAGAAGGTCAATGCCTGTCTGTCATCCTTCTCATTGTCTTTCGCACCGTAGATCGCAGGCTGTTCTTTATGGTGGAAATTGTATAACTAACTGCTCTATTTTCTTACCAGGAGAATGTAAGGTGGCTTCTTAGAGGTCAAGCTTCTCTATTCGACTGGACAAGATGTACCTCATTAGCAAGAACTTTATCCCCTCTGGTTTTATTAAATTAAATTCAGTTTTAATGTTGTGGATGTAATTATGGGTAGTTATGTAGTAGGGTAAACTATCATTTAAATTGGATATAGTATGATTTTGGGTTGATAATGTAAACTTGAATTCACCTTTTAAACGAAATTTAAGGTATGTTCAGTTTTAAAGGAATTTTCCCTTTGCAGTTTAGATTCTTTTTTTTCCCTGCATATTTAGTTGATTTAGCTAAAATTCAATTATTGATTCGGCTGTATTAGGATCAAATTTCAAATTTAACTGAAATCCAGGAAATGCCGGGCCATTTTTTTTTTAATAAATATTAATTTGAAAGAATTTTATTTGTAATTATTAGGGCGGATAAAAATCGTTATTGAATTCAACATGTAATTGTTAATCAAAGTGACGACTTTTATCCGTTAATCAAAATGACGACTGAATAAATAAATAATGGTTTGAATAACGGATAAAATCTATGATAACCCATGTTTTATAACGAATTCCTTATATTACTGAAAACCCTTTCTGAAACCAGTGACTATTTCTCTGTTTTTGTTTATAGAGAAAGCAAAAGAAGAATTCCCATACTCAATATGTTTAAACAAAACATAGAAAGGTATTGACATGATTTGTTAGACTTCCTTTTCAACTAGGATCTTGAAATGGGTCTCACCACGCTTGGATTCTTTTCATTGTTGGGTAGAAAGACACAACAGGGTAATCCCCAGATCTACGCATTTAGGTGGTTGTTGACTCAAGAGTTCAATTATGCGAACAGTGTTCATATTTGCAGCAGTCATCTAGTCTATTGTTGTTAGCTTCACACGTGTTATCTAGAAAAAGGAAATAACTAGGACACGTACACGGCTCTGCGTTAGTGGTCAGGGGCTTAGGTCAGAGAAAAAGGATTTTCATTTCATTTACTCATATAGGTGTTTTAGATCTAAGGTTTCGTATGCGCTTAATATCTTTTTCAAAATTCTTCATAGATCTAGTGAATAGAGTTACCAGTGGTAGAAATCTTTTTGTCAAGCCTCAATCAGATCTAGTGTTATATAATCTTTTGAAAAGAGAAAATTATGTGGACGAAGCTATGGTTCAATCGGTGATTTTTTGTAAAAAAGGTTGATGGTGGTGGTGATAACTGTGGTGGCGGAAGAGGTCCTGATTCATATTATCTCTTCGAAAATTTCTTTAGGGGAGGAAGAGAGTCAGAGAGAAATCAAGAAGAAGAAATGGCAGTAGTACCTGCAAGAACTGGAGCTGTTAATTGTCTCCTTGTTAGACTTCTTCTCATCGGTGACAGGGGCAAGTCTTTCTTTCAACCTCTTTAATTCTACTTTTTTAAAAATTCGCCCATGAATAATTGTTCTCTTTTATTTCATTTTACTAAGTATGATTTCATCAAATTGAGTGACTGTGTGTATCATATATTATTGCCCTTTTGATCATGTAAAGTTTTTTCTGGGTATTTAGTGTAAGAATGATGCCCAATTTCTAGATGATGATAATTGGGTTGAAAATTTAGTATTTTATGGACTAATGATTATCACTATAATTTATTCTGTTTGTATTTTGGAATTGAGATGCTCTATATTGGTTTGGTCAATCATTGGGATTAAGTGATGAAAATTGTGGGTGACCTTAATTTAATCACGAGATACTGTCTAGTGTTGGTTCCACTCTTCGATATGTATTGATGTATATATATTCGCTTCTCATCACTCAAACATGTTTAATGTTCTTATTCTGACTGTCCTCAGCTATGCATTATGATTTGTTTTTTTTACGGGGATTTGGGTGATCTCTTCTTGCATTTTACTAATAGCTTAAATTTGCATCTGGATAAAATTCTATCATCAAATTCATACAAATAGACTCATGCTTTAAGCCGGTGAAATGATGTGCTTATTATAATATATTTTTTTGCCTCAAACATAATTGATTACTTTGTGAATTATTCTATTAGTAGTGGATCAATACCAAGATGAAGTGAACGTTGTCAGCTACATCCAAGAACATTGTTATACTTGATTCATGTCAAGTT
This sequence comes from Papaver californicum, assembly GCA_023531435.1. Lineage (NCBI taxonomy): Eukaryota > Viridiplantae > Streptophyta > Magnoliopsida > Ranunculales > Papaveraceae > Papaver > Papaver californicum. The sequence goes on along the minus strand of JAJJMC010008370.1, from coordinate 6,973,451 downwards.
GATGTCCATCATACAGGTCCTTGAACTCTCGTTACAAAAACTAATTTTTACAGTCACTAGCAAATTGTCTCTAGGTTTAAACTTGCATCAGGGCAATCCTAGTCATATACTTCACAGCATTCAGGTAGTCACTCGTATCCTTTTTATTATTTTTCAGTTAATTTACTCCATAATATTGGAATCGATTAAAGAAAGGATGCTTGTTAATCTTCGCAACATCAAACACAGATAAAGGATCTGTAAAATCCTTAGAGCTATTCGTCAAATAAAGAATGGATAGGGAAACCTTTCCAATATTGTATTTTTCATTGTTTTCATGAGGAAGTAGTTGGACCGCTATTGAGCCAAAATTATTGGGAACAATGATGTAAGCGAGTCAAACAAGCCCCAAAGTTCAATGCTCTGAAGAAAGCCCAAGCACTCATGTGAATTAGGCTGGACATATAAGTGATAACGAGTTTCTTTTTACCTTTCCAGGACCGTTTAGTATAATAATGGCACAACATCATCTATATATATTTTCTATATGTGTTCAATTGTAAATTAAGATTGTGTTTCCAGTTTGAGGAGAGCGATCGCTTAGTGGCCTTCTGGCAAGCATGGGTCAAGATGGTGGATGATTGGTTGGCTGAATACTCTGTTACTCGAAGAAACGGTACATGCTCTGTTGGACCAACTCCCAGACGAAGGGGATGGTGTAATAAAAAGCCATTAGCAATATCCGAAACTGCAACAGAACCTTGTGATGATAATACTAAGGAGTTTACTTGGTGGCGTGGAGGGAAACTTTTGAAGCATGTATTTCAAAAATGGATCCTACCATGTCCCATCATTTAAAAGGTTGCTTATTGAGGTACTTCCCTTATGTGTCTTCATTCTTTTTCCCTCATATCCAATATTCAATAAATGTAAATTCATGAAAAGATAATTAGAAAAGAAAGCTTACACTGTAGCTATATGGGTTATTCTAAAAAAGATTCCCAATGTTCATTATGCCAAAGGCTCTGACTGTATAAGCAAAGTAGAAGGTTTTACGGAAAACTACAGTAGAACTGATCAAGAATGTATCATAGGTTAGGCTTCAGGTTTGTTCACATTGTATTTTTTTTTTTTTGCTGAAAACATGTGTGCTTCTCAGTTATGACAATTATATCTAATTACGGTATCCATACTCCTATACATCAGGTTCATACCTTGACCTTCGTATATTCTCTAAATTACAGTAATAACGATGTTTTGAAGTAAGAACAACATTTTTTTCACTTATTCATTTTCATTTGTTCCGTGAATACCAAATACTTTCATTGGTTTGGACTAATCAAGTAACACACATAGTGATGATTTTGCCAATAATTTTTATTCTTGCAGTGTCATGATTTATTTTTCTCAGTTGGATTTTGAATAGTTGAATCCATGGATGCATAATTTATCACCACATATTTTCCATCATTTCTATGACCACGATTTCACTAAATTTATGTGGGCTAGGATGAAGGATGTTCGATTTCTTTTTTGTTGGTCTCGACATGTTCTGGATAACGATATTTTATTATTTGGAAATATGATCTTCGTTGCATTTATCAAGAGTGCTTTACTCCAGGAGTTTCAAGTGAAGGCTACAACTGTATAAATTCTTCTAAAGATGGCGAAAGCAAGACCTTCAAACAAGAGGGCAGTGGAATCTACTGAATTTAGTACATTGAAGTTCATGATTTTTCTTCTCTTGTAATGAAAGAATCATATTTTATTTATTTTATCCCTTGTTCTATCATTTTGTTGAATCTTAAATTCAGTAATATGAAGTATTCGGGAAATAAAATTGTTTTTTTATCTCTTCCTTTCAATTTAAAGTGTCACATGTACAACTTCAACTCGCAACAAGTTCTATTGTTCTGCAGAAAATCTGTTACCTTGGAGCTAGATGTATGATGACAGTTTAACAAATAATGTGTCACATAATAGGTTTACATGACAGTTTTATATAGATATACTTGACTACTGCGACAGGTTCACATAGAACTGTTACCCTAGTAAAAAAAATCGTATTTCCCATGACAGTTTTATTAGAAAATGATACTGTAGCTTGTCAACTATGACAGGATTATGAAGAAACTATTACCTTAGTACATGACATGCAGTTTTTTATGATAGTTTTATTTAGAAAATATTGCCGTATCTAGTCAACAACAACAGGTTTATGACATAACCGCTACCTTATAGTCATGATTCTATAATAGTTCTTTTAAGACCTTTTGTAATAGGGGCTTTGGTGACAGCACAACAAGACTTCAAAAATGTCACATAAATAGTTTGGTGACAATGTTTAACTGTTACCTTACCCCATTTTTGTACTAGTGTAAGCTGGAACGCGCTAGTTGAGACGCGCTAGCGCTGGGACGTTTCCTAGTCTGGAACGCGCTAGTTAAGACGCGCTGGTAGCTGGGACGCGCTAGTTGAGACGCGCTGGTAGCTGGGATGCTACCGTTGAGACGCTAGTTCCAAGGAATACTATGTCCAAGGTAGACTGTGGCCAAGGAAGTATGCGCCAAAAGTCAAAGACGCTACTTTGCCAAGGAAAGCTAGCGGTTCAGTCATGGACGCTAGCGCCTCAGGCAAGGAGGCTGGTAAGCCAAAGAAGCTAGCGCTTCAAGCTAGGAGGCAGGTAAGCCAAAGAAGCTAGCGTCAATGCGCTGCTAGGCTAGGAAGCTAGCGTCAATACGCTGTTAAGCCAGAAGGCTAGTGCTAGTTTGGTGCTAATGTGAGAAAAATATAAGTTAGCCTAGCTCAGAGGCACAATGCGTCTTTGGAACCATTGTTCTTTGTTTGTGGCGCGTCCAAGAGGAAAGATGCATAATTTTTGGTTTGACCTTGAACAAAGTGCTGAAGTGGCATATTTAAGTTCATGACAACGTTTTGTGATGTGTTCTTTACGAACAAGGCTTTAAGCTAAAAATGTAATTTTCTTTTGGGCTTAAGCATTAGCTACTCTCAGATTTGATAGATGTTATGGGAACATTGATGCGCATTCGAAACGAGTTCAAGGAATCCAGCAGTGGAATTCCTACGACTTGAGACTGGTTCGATATGCATAAATATTGTGAGTATTAGAGAGGCTACATGATCAGTCTAGGATGTTTGTAACCATTTGTAGAGATTGTATTCTTAATTCTCTTGCGGAATATAAGTGGAAATACATTATTTTATGTTTTGGTATAAAGTTAGGAATATGCGCATAAGTATGCGCAGATACTTCCATGTTCCTAGTGCTATGGAAGAGGGCGGTTTTACAATTATAACCCTTGTCAAAAACTCACCATCTACAAGTCTCTACCAATAACTACATGCGTTCTACATTGATCATGTAGTCTCTCTAATATATACAATATTCGTATGTATATAATCATGATTATTGTATGACTCAGTATCCATCTATGTATGAAATTTTTAGAATAGTACTGGTGCTTACTGCAATACTCCCATATATTCCATAATCTCTACATAATAAATCTCAAGCTCCCAGATGGATTTCCCACTAGTATAAAGCAACTTGAGTCTTCTCTAATGCTATTCTTAGATCTTTTTTTGTATACAATGTCGATATTAAAATTCTTATTTAAACAACATTAACTTACTGTTATACGCATATTATGGGAATAACTGATGCCTGATTTTCGAAGACACATTCCAGCTTAACGCCCTGTTCGCAAAGAACACATCCCAATTTGATGTCCTGCCCTCAAGGGTACATCTTAATCTAATATCGTTACTCAAGGGAGCGTCACTGCTTACGCATTGTCCCTCCTGGACGCACTAAATTCCTAGTACAACTCCCTGAAGCATCATCAAATCTAGTTAGGTCAGTGTCGGCCTTTCTCTAGGCCATTGCTAGCCCTTCCTAAGCCAACGCCAGTTTTTTATGGATATGTTCAGGGACGCATCATGCAATGTCCAAGGCTAACACCAGCCTTTTCCAGAGTGTCTCCAAGGACGCGTCATGCGCTGGCCAAGGCTAGCACCTTCCATCTACGGAGCGTCCAGGGACACATCCTAGGCCAACGCCAGCCTTCTGTAGAGCATCCCCAGGGACGTGTCATGCGCCAGCCAAGGCTAGCACCAGCCTTCTACGGAGCATCCCAGGGACGCATCCTAGGACAGTGCCAGCCTCCTATGGAGCATCAACAGGGACGCGTCATGCGCTGGCAAAGGCTAGCACCAGCCTTCTACGAATTGTCCTAGGAGCATATCCTAGGCCAGCGCCATCCTTCTATGGAGTTCCCCCAGGGACGCGTCATGCGCTGGCAAAGGCTAGCACCAGCCTTCTATAGAGCATCCAGGGACGTATCCCAAGCCATCCCCAACCTATTATCAAGCGTCCCTGAGGACGCGACCTCCTTGCAACACCATGCCTCAGGGAAATTTCATTACTCATGGGAGCAACACTCTTCCAATGAAAAATCTTGGCTATGAGCACTTTCATATTTACGTTCCCCAAAGCTAGTATATGAATTAAACTTACTAGACTTGATACTGATAAGTCTAATTATCAATCTAGTGAATTCCGCAACTTGCTTCACTGACTTAGCAAGTTATTGACTTAACCTAATCAAAATAGTGGTGGTCCACGACTCCACTATTTCTACGAGATATCAAATACAATACATGAGGGGATTCTCATTGGGGTATTGGTCTGACGGTCTACGGAAATCGTGCGTTGTGGCAACACATCTACGAACAAGAAGTTAATAAGTAATGAGAGGGTTTCAGATCAGTTGAGAGCACGAGGAGTAGTGGTCATACAAGTCCTCCCTATTTCTCGGACATGAATCCACTATAATCTCCACAATCATTACTCCTTTACTTCTTCTGTAACTTCCACCACTTAAGAGAAATCAGCGTGTTTCCTATTAGAACTATAAATAAATGGCTTCATCTATTCGAAAAGAAACTAAACAAAATAACGATCTATCTTTGAGATAATCCATTCTTGAAATTGTACACTACCATTTTCAATCACACGGTGATTTATCAATCTTCTTTGTTTCCCTCCCCTAAGATCAACTCGAGCATCTTCACTTTTGTGACCGAAGCAGGACTTGAACGGTCAATTCTTAGTTTAGGCTCGTCCTGTTCGATTTTGATCTCTCGAACCTACCTTGAAAGTACTCTTTTACAGTATATTTTTTTCACCATAAAATAATTGGTGACCACAACGGGAGATCAACCTCTAGATTATAAAACAATTTCAATCATTCAAAATGGTGGATCTTAGGTCTAGAGAAGTTACAACTCTTATTAATAGTTCAGGTAACGCTAGTGGTAGCGGATCTGGGGTCACCCCTGACCCTCCTCACACCAACATTGCTACTGACGCCACCGCCACACCTTTTCCTAGTGACACAACTCATGAAAACGCCAGGAATATCCAAACATCGCTCAACATTGTCGATCTGATGCAAAAATATGAGGTTCTTGCCAGAACGAAAGAAGACATGGCTACCACTCAGAAAAAAGTGCTCACTTGTATCAAGACCCTAACGAAACAAATTTTCCCAGAATAAATTCATAACCAGTTGCAGCAATCAACAATTCCAAGCCTACCAACGTCAACGGCTCCATAATCAACATTTAAGATAATGACGAGATCCTCATTCAAAGAGATAACCAAGGAACCAACAATCCATCCTTATCACCCATGAAGATCTGAAAAGACCCTTATAATTTCTAGGAAAGGAGGGTCCAGTCTCATTTCATCAGCACCAACCTTTTACCCTCTCGTCATCCAAAAGATCATTTCAACATAAGGGATATATCTTTACCAATTTTTCATTTATGATGGGATAAAAAATGTTCAGATCTGAAAAATGGTAGATAGACGACAAATATCTTGATGGATACATATGCCGATTCAGAGTCCAAAAGTCGTAGAGATATCTGTTGGAGCAGTCATCTTGTCAGTAAGCATTACAACATTCAATCATCCATGAGCTGTTGTCAGAACGAAGGGGTCAAGATGAATGTTTTATCTCAGCAAGCGTCACGAATTGAACGTTCACCATCAGCTTCAACCCCAGATCCATCCTTAGCTTCAGCACCAGTCAAAAGACAAGCTCTTCTCTACGTCCCATACAAAGTTCCACAGGATCAACGACATAAACAAAAACTGACTCCAACATTCTTAAATTCTCCTTTTACGAGAATCCTTTGTCAGTCACAAACTTCACTATCTCCAGGGAACATGTCAACCGAAGAGTTACAACCCTGATGAGATCATATACTCTTCAAAGTCACAATGCAAATGTATCTTTACTATCTTAAACTACGTCGTACGCGATATATGCCTGTAAATCCCGGACAGGATGAGACACACCCCAAGCCTACTTCAAATAACAAAAGTGTGACTGGGGACTACTAAAAGCAACCCATCCTTGAAGATTGACTCATCTCCTTTAGAATATTTCTTTTCTGCTCTTTCAAGAAGCTCTTCTGCAAGCTTCAATTCCTGATAAAGCCTTTCGACTTCACCTCTAGCCTCGATCACTACATCCAACCCTGAAATCCACCTAGTTCAGTAAGATGTTCTCGTACAACTCCTATATAACGAAAAAGCCATGTAATGTCAAGATCATAATTATCGGCTTCATCTACAGTTACTTCCATTTTGAGGACGACTCCAGAGATTTCATTCTAAGGGAGAGAGATCATTTCATATCAGCGTAAACATGTGGAGTGATGAAGCATCCAACTCAAGAGTATTCAGAGGTAATTTTATCAAGCGGAAATCAATGTTTAATACCCGCATTAGGGTATTCAGCTGGCACATTATTTGTTACACTAATACCCCACATATTAATATCATTTGAAGCATCATCCTCAACAAGCATGTGAGGGGGAGTCCGCTTATGATTATCATCTTTGGAGAGGGCCTTATCTACATCAAAATCAATTATAACTCTTGTTAATTCATTAACAAGTTCAGCTATCTGATTTTGGTCATTCTCCCCCTAAAAGTAGAGAGGTTACATGCAAATTAGGTAAGAACATCTCAAACACAAAAATCTTGAACATGAACCATAAAACTCACTAAACATACTCATAAATTTCATATACGTTTAATATAAAGTGATATTTGAAGTATTATATGAGCCAAAGTCATTACAAGATGTTTCACAATAATCGCGTCAGAAATGGTGATATAAATCTTCTCCACCTAATGTCAAGAAGTTAGGAGTACAAGATAGAATTTTAAGTACAAATACGCTTAATCGACGAGAAAGAGTGTAATATGTTAAGCCAAAGCCAATAATATCTTTTATTTACGATGTAAAATAGCCTCGAGAGTAGCCAATAAGAATTTCACCTCGACTATTCCTTAGAGGTCAGTCACTCAAAATAAACGATAGAAATGGGTCGCTCATGTGTGTAAAGGAATAAATAAGAATACTTACACACGGAAAGGTGACACTTATTTTCAATTTCTGATGATCTCTGAGAAAGAAAATCAACCATATGCGAGGATGCTCACCCACCTTCTTGTCTGATCTACATTAAACACACTCATTCCATAACGTCCAACAAATAGAACTTCATTTTCTTCTCCAACTCTTGATGAATTTTGTAGTTATTTGACAATTTTTATGTTTTTTTATTCAATTACTTGTTTTTGGATTTCTTGTTCTCCACGACCTTGATTATTGTATTTTTTTAATTTTTATTATTTTCATTACCTTAGGATAAAGAACTTTAACACTTGCTTCTTCAATATTTTGGTATTGTTTTTTGGTAACATAAACTTCAAAAATTCACATCTTTTGTTTTTCTTTGTTCTCTTCACCTTGGATATATATTTTCTTCTTCTTTGTTGCTTGTAAGTCATTGACTTCTTCATATATAGATATTTCTTAGCTTGTTGATAATGATGGTAAGATTTTATTTTCAACTTCTTCGAGAATGATTGGTTAACTCTTTAATACTGCAGTCCTTCTTCATTTCTCTCAAAGACTAAAACACCGATTGTAAGGTTCTCTAACAATCCTAATTTCCATTATTTCGGTAAGAAAACCGTATCTAAACTTAGCTAAAAGTATACTACATGACTCTAAAATATGTAAAAGTTATATGTTCATGCAAATATTTGAAAAAAATTATCTACAAAAGTGAAAAACTAAAAACTCTATATTGAAATACTCCTCCACAGTTAAATTTTACATTGTTTTAAATGTAAATTGACTCGTTCAATGTAAAACTTAAGATGGAAAATTCAAAAGATGATATGAAACACTAAAAAAAATAAAAATAAAATGGATTGAAATACAAAACCAATGGACGCCTCCTAATCAAAGATTAGTTTAACGTCCTAAGCCCGTACTTCTGGTTAACGTCCGTACACTAACAATCTGAAAACCTAGGGATTATCTAGATAACAATCTGGAATTCTAATAATATCTTCACACAAATGTTAGCACATGATATTACTTACAAAACTATTATCATATGGAAGTTATCCCCACGCTTAGTCCTTTGTATACTTGTAAGGGTATAAAAAAACAAGGGAACTTTTACGGGTTGCCTCTGCTGAACCTGCATGGTGTCAGAACCAAGCATATCTGCTGGTGAATACTTAGAAGAAAAATAATTCGTAAAAACTTTAGAAGTATACAACTCCAATCCTAAGTGAGCTAAATTTCCTAAAAGATAGGTTTATAACTCTTAGAGAAACTACTTCGATTATGATAGGAAAATCATTAGGTATAAAAGATGCAAAGGGTTAGACAAACCTTCCACAATCTCTTGTATTACGGGATCCTCATTGTTCTTAAAGAACTCCAAAAAATTATTTACCTCATGTATATCATAATCCTCTATCAAAGTCTTCAAAAACCATTCTCCATCATTTTCTACCTCAACAAAATCTTAGTATTAACGTCACCATTGTAATCCCTGGCAACCTCAATTGGGTCTTACGTGATATTACTCAATTCAGCCTCATTCTTGAATAAAGGTATTTTGTACAACTCGTCGTCATCGGGCAAGGAATTAGGTTACAAAAGAGTGTATTCCATTGTGTACTCTTTCGGAATAACATTATCATTTGGTTCAAAGTTTGAGGTTGAATATATGAAAGAGTTATTTGTATGCAGTTATGCTTAAAAACTCTGAAACTATCTATATAGATCCCAAGCCCATGAAAACCAATATATTTTTTTAGTGATCTGAATATCCTAGATAAATAAGGATTCCAAAAAAGTAGAATCAAATACCTCGGGTTTATAATCCTGACTGAATACCTCAAACTTGCATGATTTTTTTTATAAATCCACTGATATGTCAATTGAATACACTTATGTTAGTTTTGATCGAATAACTCGAACCTGTCCAAGTAACTAATCAAAAGAAATCAAGTGTTAGTAGCAGGGGTGAGCAACGGATGGGTGGATGCGGATTTGGTATCACACGTAGACCATCTAAATCGTGAATTTGAGATTTCCACCCACGTCTAGGACACTACCCGGCGAATTTGACAGCTGCACATGAACATATGAAAGGATGAACAAATTGGATGCTGGTGGATTTGCGGATTCAAAAAATAAATAAACTAAAATAGGTAAATGTTTAACAAGAGTAATGTAACTTAGTTTAAAACTTAGATTACTGAAATTTAAGCAATTACAACATAACAAGAGTAACACAATGTCTTGTTGGGTTACTAAAATTTAAATAATTAGTTATAGAGAAGAAGATGTAAATTTCCTACTCACAACGAAATAAATGAAGATTCAATATGGGAAAAAAATCCAGAAATAACAAGGAAGGGGATCGCCGAATGGGGGAAATGGGGAACAAAGTTCTATGAACAGAAAAGACTAACCATTAACCAATAGGAAACTATATATATTACCTACCAATTTCCTATAATTACCTTATATATATGTATAATACCAACATTATTCTTAGGGTCGGGTGTCCAACGGATGAGTGATGTTCCATCCGCCCGATTCATAAATATTGCAGGTTTTAAAAACCCACGTCCAATCCGCCAAAATATGAATCAAGTGTCTACCCACTTGTTACTACCTAAAAATTGATTCTGGGCAAAACAATATACTAAGTACTTTCTTTAGATTCAGAAATCAAATCGTACAAGGCAAGCCTAAACCACGATAGTAGCCGTTTCGTCCTGCTTTGGTCACAAGAAGAGAAAATGGGTTGATCTTAGGGGAGGGAAGCATAGAAAGTTGAAGGAAATAAGTGTGATAAATTGTGTCTAGAAGTGTTAAACAATTGAGAAAATAACAGAGCTTGTGAAAATGGTAAGCTTGTTGTGTTTTCTGAATGGGCTGAATAGCCTATTTATAATAGTTGAGGACACACACGTTTCCTTGTAAAGTAGTGGAGGTAGTGAGGAGATGGAGTGATGGAGGTTATAGGGTAATGGTATAACCTCCTTGGAGTCTCCGAGAAACCGTTACTCCATTACTCCATTAACTCCTTCAACCTTATCACTACTTCGTAACTTCCTTATCATGGGGTGTTGCCATGCCGCATGTTGCTATAACAACCAGACTAAAACCCCATGAAGAATCCCCCCATGTAATAATGATTTGATTTTTCGTAGGAATTAATGGAGTCATGGACTCAAAGCATGTAAGTTTGCAGTAAGATAGTGCTATCAATGAGTTTGTGAGGATGATGCTAGCACAAGCAAGGGTGGAGAAGCACACAAAGGTAAGAGAAAGAGGGGGAAGGATAGCGCTACTAGCAAGGCTAGTATTGGCGCTAGTGCTAGCCTAGTGCTACTGCTAGGGCTTGTTTGGCGCGTGATTTTGTTGGCTTTTTCTGGCCTTTTAGCACATGTGCATGATACTCATTGGTGTTGAGAGTGTGGCTAGGGATTTTCCAAGGCTAGCACTTTCTAGTGCCATGGTTATTTCTTATGCACCACTAGTTTTGGCATTTGTTAATGTCGTGGCCATGTTTATGGCTTGTTTAGGGTTTCTCAATTGTATGAGATTTAATGTTAGCATTTATGCTTAACTTTTATGCAGTGCATACAGATTATTTTCAAGAGATTCAACTGTGGAAATTTACAACTTGAGATAATGCTTGTGCGACTCTGCAATTAGATGGTATGCATCTAATTAACATTTTTATTCAGATATGGCATAGCCTCTATTCTGAACGTTCGTAATTTTGCATAATCAGTGTGTTCTGATTAATGCAAATAGTTTATATAGATGCGCATAATGTAACGAGGGTTTGGATGGGTAAAGCCCTTGAAATTATATAGCGCATATATATGCAAAAGAGTTATAGAGCTAATTTAGCCATGAGCTGAAAATGCATTCCCAATTCTCTTGTGGAATGTAGGATAGCAGTATGTATTTATAACTCTGATGTCGGGTCATAAATTTTATACATATATATATTTATCCTTTTGAAGCTGAGAAAAATCAATATTACAATTTTCTCCTTCTGCAGCTGAATAATGTTTCGTGGTAAGCACTAGATGGTGATTTTTTTACTGACATAAGAAAATAAATCAACAAGCTTAGTTGTCATATATTACCAGGAATTTTGATTTGGTGATGCTCCATTGATGTTGAAGAATTGCTAAAGAGACAATGGTTGATGCAGTGGTGCTTGCAAGTGATAGAGCATCGTCTGAGAGTGTAAACTAGTGAAGCGTGGCTGATTTGTATGACATAAAGACCAAAATTGACCCATGTGCAGCAGCGCTTGCCATCCCAATGGATAATGCATTTCTCGCGTCTACGGATGGGAATTTCGACCATGGATTGAAAGAGGAAACCCTTGTTTGACCTGAATTTGAAAACCAATTACTATAAAAAGGAGTAAACCCTTATTATTATTATTTTTCTCTCTCTATCACCGCCAACACCCTCACCTCCTCTCATTTTCTTCAGCGGTGACATCAGCAACAACTCCAACTCCTCCCTCTCGCGACGTCACCAACCAGTCAATGCCGGCCAAATTTTTGGCTAATTTACTGCGCTACAGGTAAGCTTCTCTTCTTCTTTTTTATTTATTTATTTACGTGAATGATTCACTTGAGTTTTTTTGTTTTTTTTGCTCTTTTACATGAGTGTTTACTCACCTCTTCAAGTATTATTGATTGCTTTATTATATAAGCATGTTATTGACTTGATATTGATCTTCTTTTAACAGCTTTTTGCGAGTGAACTCTAACTCCTCAATTGTTGTCTTCGTTTGTGATAATCCTTCATTGGATTCACCGCAACGTTGTTAAGCTTTAACCAGATACGCTAGGGTTTGTAGCAATTTCCTAGATACTGGTTTTGATTTTTATATATACATAAGCATGTATTTACATATCAGTACTATATATACATAAAATAGAACCAAACTTTGCGCATGATTACCCAGTAGTTGACGTAAATATTATTCGAACCCATTCTAGATGTTTGACGATCGTGAAGATAATGCTACCATTGCTTCAGTCGTGGCGGAAGTAAAAACTCTAATGTTATTTCTCTAGACGATATACCCGGCATATACAATAAACTCTCTGATAGTGTTGTTTTTATATATACATAAGCTATGTTATTTCTCCCATGCTTGGCTAAAGCTATGTTGAAGAATCCTTAGGTAAAGTTGCTTTTAGAAAAGGCCAAGATATTCCATACCGTGCAAGTGTCTGAGACTTTAAGCATTAACAAGGACACGAAGGGTCTGCTTGTATTTTCTTCTCGTTGATGTGGTCCAGCCCATTCAACAACATTAGCTTGGGGTGAGTTGACAATCACCTTAGAGGATGTGGCGGTCTTGCTGCAACTGCCCGTTGTTGGTAACATTCCGCTTGAATGGTCTGAGAAGAAGAAGAAATATGGCACCATCCTCGCTCAGAAAATAGAAGATTTGTAGAAGTCTGGTCACTGCAATAATAATAGTTATTCGGCATGGGTTGACTATTGGTGGAACGGAAGTACAAATGTTGGTGGCCTTATTGTTGACAATCCTTTATGCATTGCTGCATTTCTTGTACTTTGGATTTCAAGAGACGTGTTTGAAGATTCTCCTAGTGGTCAATTGAAGCCTTCACTTGTTCCGCTTGCTGTTGTGTTTGCCAGTGGAAAGACTTTTCCTCTTGGTAATTTGTTTCTAGGCTCTTTATTAGTTCATTTGGATACTTTAATTCGTGACATGAAGATTTTCAATGGTTATGCCAAGATAGAGTCCTCTATCCCTGTTATGTTTATGTAAGCCCTGGCTATGAGAGCATTTTCCTGAATATGCACCAAAGGACAAGCCTTCTTATCCAAGTACATAGATGGAGTATGCTAGAATACTCCGTTGGAGTAAGAAGAAACCTTCTTCAATTATTCTTATTAGTTTAATGGACAATGAGAAGAAGGTGAATTTCATACCTTGGGGTTTGAGGCTTCCATACGTGATTCCTCCGGAGACTTTTTTTGAAATCTCTGATATTGTCCTACGCTCTGGCTCAAGTGCCGAGAGTGATATTGGTATAGTTGGTGATGCCACTTTTATGAATAGTTGTACTCCAGGGTATATCCTTATTGTTCGCTCCGATAGTTATGTCATGCGAATTTATAACATTGATAGGGCGGCTCGGCAAATGGGATTTGATCATTCTATTCCTCGTTACCGTACTAAGGCACCTCCTGTAGATATGCTTCAGCGATCCGAGGGTGCCCATACCATTCCTGATCGAAGCATTCCTCTCCTCTAGGCTGATAGAAAATGACGTGTCACTGATGAGTACGTTAATTTCTGGAACACACAACTTACCCTCCTTAAGAACTTTGTGTCTAATGAGTCTTCTGGCATACGCAGTGAGTCTTCTGAGAAGGAGTTAGCAGCTCGGTCGAACTTGAAAATTACTTCTGGAGCGAGGCGTGATTCGATTTTCAATTTGACGTAGGTACCTCAAATCATCATTCGTTTAATCGCCATTCTTTATTCAGTAATTAAGTATTTAATTTACTTCTTGCAGTCATGGTTCCCAGAACACTTTGCGCCTGATATTACAACGAACATTATTCCTCTTCCTAGGGAGAAGAGACCATGTAAAATTATGCCTGGAAGTGGATAACGTCCTCGGAAGTAGATAGGCGTCTTGTGTTTTTTCTTACTTTTCCTTTCTGTATGAAGTACTTCTGTACCTTGTTCTGACAAGTATCTTTACATAGTCTGGGAGTATAACTCATCAGAGTGACTTGAGCATTCAACCTTTCAATTTTGGTATCCTATTTTTTATTGGCTCCTCAACACCTTATGTTCTAAGTGGACTTTTGAAAATTCTTGAGTTGTAGAAATTTTCTTCTTGCTGAACTTAATGAATTCTGATTCTTATGAATAATCATCATTCTTAGATGAGTAGCATCACAGATACTCTAGTATCAGGAAGTACCAATGTGGTTGGAAGTAATGAGGAAGAAGGATGAGATGACAATAGGCCTGAAAAATCGTTTCAGAATGAAGAAATTGAAGAATCCAGAGCTGAAAACGTGTAAAACCATACATGATTTCATGAAAAACTTTAGCAATTTCTTCTTCTCCAATTGATTATCACAGCTCCAAGTAAATTTGCTCTATTGTTTTAGAATCATAATGACATGATTATATCTCTTAAATCACCAAATGTGTAGAACCATACATGATTTCGTGAAAAACTTTAGCAATTTCCGCAGTCAGAAAAATTCAGATCCGGGTCTTCTTACCGTAATAATATTCGTCCGAGGTCGGAATGAGGCGGTTGACCTCTCATTCTTTAGGTTACGAAAATAGCTAACTTTTTCAAAAATATTTTTTGGATTCAGAGTCCATTTATAGGTGAAAAGGACCTGACACCGAGCGTCCAAAACTTTTCCAGGCAGAATTCTGTAGGTTTTCACCTATCATGTAGTTGACCATTTTGTTTACCCTTATTAGCTCACTCCTCCGATCGGCGCTCCCTTGTAGAATGTTATACTATATATCCGTAAGAATCATTTGGTATATAAATCATCCCCAAATTCCTTACCAATTGGCGCCAGTTTCAATTCTTCTGGAGGGTAGTGCAAAAACGTTTCTGACGATATTTTTGCAAAACAACTTATATCCTTTCTAAACCATATGCCATGACCCAAAATATTTTTTAATAAACTTTTAGGTTTCTAAGAGTCATATTTTATATATTTTATGATCTATGCTTCAATTCCTTGTGATTAAGCTATTTTAGCTTATTATCTCTATAATGTCTCCATTTTTAGGGGGGGAAATGAACCAAATCAGAGAGATGAACTTGTAGGTGAAGGATTGGAGATTACCATGAGACGTGACGCTGACGATGTATCTTTTCCATCTCAAAACCACGAGCGAGCTATTTCTAATGTGGTTGTTGAAGAAAGCACTCCGAGCGGTGTTATCATACAAAATGTTGGTATGATGGAGATTGTTCCGGTTGAATATCTGAACGCTGGAGTTAGCTTTGAATTCAGGTTTGATAGGACTTTTCTTGAATTATTTGTGTGTTGGTGGCTTCATTGTCCCGTCCTCCTATGCTGAGTTGTATACCAAAGTATGAAATAATTTGGCCATTTCTTCGTAGGTAATCCCAAGAACTACCGTACTCTAGAGAGGGATGTTTCTGTGTTGTTGCCGACTATGCATGAGATTACTTATCTCCCTCATAGAAAAATTTATGAGGGGGTGCTTCAAGACTGGAAGGAGGCTTTGGATGAGGCTAAAGTAGCTAAGTTTAATGTCACATGGCTTCGTCGTCATTTAGAAGCTTAGAAGCATTTGCAGGAGAAAGGTGTATCTTATAACCTGAAGACGGTTTCCAAGGCTATATGTGAAGTTGATGGATTTTTCGGGAGTTGAATCTTGCGACTGAGACTCTTGAGTAATTGGAGAAGACATATGCTGAAGGTGCTGAACCGGTTTTCAAGGAGCTTTTCTAGACTTTTTGAGTTTTATAGGTTTTTGATACATATGGCCTTTTTGTGGTTCTATTTTGGAATTTTGAGTGGGTAGAGATTTTTTTTGAATGATTTGCAAGAATATTTTTTTTAGAAGATAATATTTTTCTTGATTAATAAATTAAAATCCTAAGTATGAATGCAAGATATTGCAAACATTTTGGAGGATTACAAATATTGCGTAAACAGGGAAATAAAGCGAAGTGGTGGTAGAATGTTTTAAACGTTTTGAGATGTAAGCCACTTGCCATGTATGCCCACCTCTTATGGCTTGTCAGTGTTGACAAACTTGTAGTAACGCCTATCAAATTTTCGGTGATGAGATGCGGCTCTTCTTCAGGAGAGGCTGTGATTTTCTCTATCGTATCTCTGACATGGAAGGCATTGGGTTCAGGCCCCTTATCTTCATGACATGTCTTCTGATCAATCTGGTTACTGGTTTGCTTATCTCTAATAGAGATAATCTCTACCTATTCGATAAAATTTTGAAAATGATCAGCTTCTCATTCACATCGCCGAGTCTGAGAAGGGTTGATATCCGGATCAAGGACCCAAGCTTTGATGGGACGTGGGTTCGATGATTCCAAAGAAGTTAGTTGGATACGACTTACTTATGTGTGAAACCTTCGGACATATGATGCCGTGTCCTCTCCTGGAAACTGCTTCATATCCAGATTCATTGTGCGACGAAACTCGTCTTATAGGAAACCCTCAAGATTTGTTGGCTTGTTTGAGAGTCTTGGAGGTATTGGCGATGGCGAAGGAGATACACCTGATTCCATCTTGTTGCTACAGATCCATGGGCGTTCCAGAATCATGTCATAAATTGGATCCTCTTTGAAAATGTGAAACTTGGTATGTGTCTGGGTGTCACCCATTTTTACCTCAAGAGTGATATGGCCGTAGGAACCCCTGGACTTCCCTTTGGAATTCTTAATTACGGTTGGCGAGTGTGTGGCTTCGTTCCTAGAAATTCCTGCAGCTCTCAGAGTCTTGATAGTGATGATATTGGCGTCGGTGCCCACATCGATTAGGGCTTGCTCGAACTCAGTATCCTTGAGGCAAGCAGTGGTGAGAAGTACCCAGCTAGGCTTCTCATTGTTTTTGATGACTACGTCTTATGAAGCAAACTTGGGATGCACAACAGCTTTTTCGGCAAAGAGTAGACGCTTACCTGACACATCGCCATTGAGGGCAGTAAAAATATCTTTACCTCGTACCTTTGATAGGTAAATAAGTTCACATATGCGCTCTATCATGGATTGGAAATTTGTGTTAACGGAATCTCCAGAAAGAGTAAAACTAATAACAGGGAGGGGATCTTTGTGGACACCTTCAGTCCCCAAGCATAGCTCTCCTGGGTCGATCTTTTCTCTGAAGATACGCCTTAAGTCATTGCATTCACTGGTAGGATGGTTGAAAAACCTGTGAAAGTGACAATATTTTGGATTTGACATGTTCTTTTCAGTGGGTGGATGTCGCACAGGTGGTAACTTGATAGCTTCATTTTGTACCCATAATTCCAGCAATTCGAGGACCTCCTCCATGGGGAATGGTAAGTCTGGGATCGTTGTATATTTCTTGGTTTGTTGTGTCTGACGTGGAGTCTTGATTGAGCCTTGTCCTTGAACTGGTGTTGGCGCTGTTGACGGGGATGACACAGCACGCTTAGCCTGTGATGCTGATTAAGGTGTATTTTTTCTATTTCCCCCTTCCTCAGTGGCAAAACCTATGGAGTGTTGGGTAGAATGTTTTTTGTTCACCATACGTCTACTTCCACGGGTGTCCCTATGGTTTTCTTCTCTGGCGGGCCTTGTTCTTTCCAATAGGGCTGGAGTAGTTGTTGCTGATCTTTTGGCGCGATAAACATGAATCTTACCATTGATGCAAAGATCCACCAATTGTTGTTCGGTCACGTTCTGGTCATGGCAGTCGAGAGCTTGTGTTCTGAACCTCTTCACGTATTCGCTGGGATGCTCGTTGTTCCTCTAGAACGTTTTTCCCAGGTCCGAGAGAGTGATTTCCTCAGAGAAAGAAATATTTTTCATAAAAAACATTGACCATCTGAGACCAACTAAAGATGTTGTTTGGGGCGAGGTTGTTTTACCAGGTATAAGCTCTCTCCGTAAGAGATTTAGAGAATTCTTTAACCCGTAACACTTGGTTATATTCATGCACTCCTAACAATTCCAAGAATCGAGAAATATGCTCTCGAACGTTCCCGGTGCCATCGTAAAATGAGAATGGAGGAGACGAATATCCGTTCAGAAGTGCAATCCTCTAAATTTCTGTTGGGTAATAGGGTTGGTGTTGATGGAATGAAGATAAATTTTCCTTTCCACGATTTTGTGGGAGTCTTTCCAGGTCTTCGCGAGTGACAAAGTTCTGCTGTTGTTAACTCCTTTATGGTACACGATCGGTGATGATTTGTACTTATCATCTTCTTGGGAATTATCTCTTGACATGTTGGCTTCACCAACGGTTGTGTTCTTAGCATTTTACGTTTGATGATAACGTTGCCTTGGTGATAATTGCTTCGTCAAAGTCTTGAGAAAGGTAAGAACTTCCTTCTGGGTAGTGGCCATGGCTACTTGACTTTCAAACAAAGTTTCTTGCCGCTTCATCAAATCAGTTACGGTTGGTGACGCCTTTTCCTTGTTTTGACACACCTTAAGTGGTACGAAGAGAAGTTTTTGTATTTTCAGTGGTGGCGTTTTGAGGAATGATCTCTGGAGTTCCTCCACTGGTATTGTCGGGGTTAAGAGCGGTTTTTGAATCTGAATTGGGATTGGTTGCTAAACCCGACCTAAGTTCCACCATTTTCTTGGATGATTGAAGAATTGATTTTCAAATAGTTGAAGAATTGGATTTGTGACCTAGAGATTGATCTCCCACTGTGGTCGCCAATTGTTAGTGCCTAAAAATTTATTCTAGGTAAAACAATATACTGTTGAAGTACTTTCTTTAGATGCAGAAATCAAAATCGTACAGGGCAAGCCTAAACCACGATAGTAGCCGCTCCGCCCTGCTCCGGTCACAAAGAGAGAAAATGGGTTGATCTTAGGGGAGGGAAGCAAACAAAGTTGAAGGAAATAAGTGTGATAAATTGTGTGTATAAATATTGAACTATTGAGAAATAACAGAACTTCTTGTGTTTTCTGAATGGGTTAAGTAGCCTATTTATGATAGTTGAGGACACATACATTTCCTTATAAAGTAGTAGAGGTAGTGAGGATATAGAGTGATGAAGGTTATAGGGTAATGGTGTAACCGTCTTGGAATCTCCGGAAAACCATTACTCCATTAACTGCTTCAACCTTACCACTACTTTGTAACTTCCTTATTATGGGGTGTTACCACGCCGCATGTTGCTGTAACTACCATACCAAAACCCCATGAAGAATCCCCCATGTAATAATGATTTGATTTCTCGTAGGAATTAGTAGAGTATGGACTCAAAACATGTTAGTTTGTTGTAAGATAGTGCTATCAATGAGCTTGTGAGGATGATGCTTGCACAAGCAAGGTTGGAGAAGCGCATAAAGGTAAGAGAAAGAGGGGGAAGGCTAGCGCTACTAGCAAGGCTAGTTTGGCGCTTAGCGCAGCTAACGCTAGCATAGGCGCTAGTGCTTGTGCTGGTACTAGCCAAGCGTTGTTGCTAATGCTAGCACTGCTAGGGCTTGTTTGGCGCGTGACTTTGTTGGCCTTTTATGGTTTTTTTGCACATGTGCGTGCTACTCGTTGGTGTTGAGAGTATGGCTAGGGATTTTCCAAGGATAGCACTTGCTAGTGCTATGGTTATTGCTTATGCACCACTAGTCTTGGCATTTGTTAATGTCGTGGCCATGTTTATGGCTTGTTTAGGGTTTCTCAATTGTATGAGATTTAATGTTAGCATTTATGCTTAACTTTTATGCAGTGCATACAGATTATTTTCAAGAGATTCAACTGTGGAAATTTACAACTTGAGATAATGCTTGTGCGACTCTGCAATTAGATGGTATGCATCTAATTAACATTTTTATTCAGATATGGCATAGCCTCTATTCTGAACATCTGAAATTTTGCATAATCAGTTTGTTTTGATTAATTTAAATAGTTTATATGGATGTGCATGATGTAACGAGGGTATAACTGTGTAAAGCCCTTGAAATTGTGCGGCTCATATATATGCAAAAGAGCTATAGAGTTAATTTAGCCATGAGCTGAATATGCATTCCCAATTCTCTTGCGGAATGTCGGATAACAATATGTATTTATAACTCTGATGCCGGGTCAAATTTTATATATATATATATATATATATATATATATTTATTTATGCTTCTGCAGCTGAGCAAAGATAATATTACAATTTTCTCCTTTGTCAAAAATTCACCATCAACGTCACCGACATACGGATTAAGTCAGTTAAATTCTGCGGGTGTTTTGGTCACCCCCGTGGGGCAGTGGCGTATACCAAAGCCCATTCCATGAACCTGTGCCAAAAGATTCAAAGCTTAATAAGGTAGTCCGGTCAAATAATTATCCTGTCCAAATCATCATTCTACTAGCTACCTATATCTAATAATGATGTGACCTTCATTGCCTTTTCCAACGAAGCCCAATTTTCATACTAGTCTCGGTGAAGGATCACTTCCGATGTTTAATCAGTCACTACTATACGAATAAGCATGTTGGTGCTTTTTCTACGTAAAAGAAAGAGAAATCAGTGTCTTTTCTATGTATTATATCATATGGAGACAAGGAAAGATTGCTTCATCTTGGTGGTCTACATTTTTGTGTTGTTACAATCTGAAAGAAATAAGTTGATTTGAATGTAAGAAATGTATCCAGCAAACCAGGTCCAATTTTCAAGGACAGATCTTAATAAAAACGAAAAGAAAGAAAAGAAAAGAAAGGAAATAGTGAGGTGGGTGACCATTTTAATTCATCAAAGTTTTCTACTTTCTTGAAAAATAAAGTTTATATAAAAGATGTGCAGAGCTTTACTTCAACAAGTTCCAGCTTTACAGGTTTCAAAGGTATCAAAACCCATAGTTGGGTCTCCATTAAATCATGATTGTATCATTCCTTTAATTGAGAAAAGGGTCTGCTTTTGCAAGTAACGAAAGCTTTGTTGGACTTTTCGGAGGTAAAGATGATTAAACTATCACTCTTTTTATCATACGAAAGTTTTTTATATCTAATTATGATTGCGGATTTTCATTATAATTTCTGTTCTTTATGGATGATTAACTTGCTTTTGTGTATGGATTATTGAATCAGTGAAAAGTTTGGTCCCTTTCTTTAATTTTGGTAGAAATGGAGAAGTATATGTGAAAAAGACCCAATGAGAAATTAATTTTATGAAGTAATTAAAACAAAAAAAATCAACCGATTCATGGTAATTGAGAAATTTTAAAAATGGGTTAGTTAAAAGTATAGTAGTAGCTATGGCCTATACTTGGAGAATCTAACTTGCAATAATGGGATGATTTATAGAAGCCAATGGGACATGATGAGGATGTGGATTAACACTCTAGGGAACACATCTACACTACAATTCATAGTATCGTGTGATCTGGTGATAAGTTGGTAAGAGATGAATATTTACTCATTAGAAACATTTAATAGAAAAGAGATAGAATAGATAATGATATGAAGATATTTCAACATATCTTTGTCTATATAGTTGTCAAGTAGCTGAAGATGGTGCTACTTTTCTTCTTCTTCTTTATCTGAGCCTTTTCTTTCTTAATGGGACCAATCACCGATTGACCAGGAAACAAGAGCTTTGCTTAGATCAAGTGGGGTTGATTGGCTGATTTCGTTTCTCAACAAAAAAAAAAAAAGTGGGGTTGATTGGATTAGGATTCTTTATCATTTCCAGAATCTGCTCCTGCTTTTGGTTTAAAGTATACATTATTACTTTTTTTTTTTTTTTTTAAGAATTTGCAGTTTCTCAAACGTGGTTCTGTGCTCATAAAAACTGATCAGCTTCACAATTCACATGGATCCTAACTGAATATTGAACTTTCTTTGCATGAGTTTGCTTAAATATGCTCCTCTATAATAACATTTTTATTTGCTTCCATTTCCGACAATCATAATTTTTCCTTAAAACTGGTTAAGTGTCTACATGGTTCTCAATTCTTGTCTTCCAGTTCAATTGGTGGAGCTCTATGATGAGTATTTAGTGGTTGGATCTACCTTGTTAAATTTACATATCTTTCTGGTGAATTCAGATAATGTGGGCTTTAAATGATTACACCTGCTGAAAGTTATAGCTTTTTTGAGACTTATGCAGCTTTAATATTTCATCTAAATTCTGATGCTTGTCTATGATTGTCTGGTGTTTCGTGAAGTAAAAGAAGATACTACCTTCTTGTTCCTGAAGAAAAAGAAGATACTAC
>JAJJMC010008370.1:6910824-6951084 GCA_023531435.1 Papaver californicum | reverse complement strand
AGTATTATTTTGTATCTTTAAACTTTCTTGAACCTAAATTATACGCTCTGGGTAATAATACTAGATTCTTAGACGTCAGAAGTTAAACTGTTAATGGTGTTTTTTTCGATTTTAAGCAGTTGGAAGGTTGGGTTGAGCCCGAAACAGAAAGGCAGACAAACATAATTGAGCAGAGGCATCGTTTAGAAATAGATGCATTTGTTGAACAATTGAGACTGAAAGATGAAAAATTGGAAGCTTTCAACTGGAGATTTCTAAGTATGGAACTAGAATCAAGGCGATTGCAGTCCCATATTGAAGGGCTAGGCCAAGACCTATCACATCTGAAGGAGGAAAACCTTAAATTGGAAGCCTCATCAATGGAGCAGCAATCAGAAGTAATATCTCTAAAGGATAAGATTGCTAGTTTACAATTACACCATCTGCAATATCAAAAGATGAATTCAAATTCTTCACCAAAGACTCCTGATCCTAGTCATGAATATGCTTGGTCCAACGCTAAGGTTATTCGACAGAGAGAGAGAGGGGAAGAACTAAAGCCGCTATTGGTTAGAATTCCTATAGTGATGGAGAGTGAGAAAGAGGACGAAACCCCACTGGAAAACAAGTCACAAGGTACGATCTCAGAAGTCATCGAATCTCATGAAGAAGAGATTGAAGAAGTAAAGAAAGAGGTTGAAATTGACCCAGGTCATGTTGTGCAGGAATATGCATGTCCAGTGGTGGTAAAGGTGATTGATAAGCTGGCATCAATTAACCTTTCTCTGCATGAGAAAGATAACCATCCATGGAAAATGGATCTCCATTCTCTGGGAGTGTTTTACAAGATTAAGAGGCTCAACCAGCAACTTTTCATGCTTGGTAAGTTGGCAGGAACACAAACAAGTAAAGAAAAGAGAGTAAATTGTGATAATGAATCTCAACAGCTGAAGACATTTTTGTTATATGTACTGCCCTTGCTCAATAACCAAGTCAGCAGGTACGAGACCCTCCAAGAGAGCACAAATAATCTTTGCCAAAGGATGGTGAGTTCTTCTCTGTCCATTTCATATTTGGTACTAACACTTTTTTCTTTTGGTAGATTAGACCAATTTAATTATAAGAGAAAACCACTAAAGACCAGCATAGTTGGTGTGTGTATGTTGTGGATGACAACATAGACCGAAGTTCAAACCTTGCTAGAATTGGACTTTCGCTGCTCTTCATTAAACACTTCCTCACCTTTCAGAACAAAAAAGAAAACACACACACGAAGAAAGTAAACCATCTATTTGCTTTTCACCTAACATCTATTGTCTATGGTGTTGATTTTACCTTTTAGGGTCATCTTATGTTATTGTATATCCACGCAAAGGGATGAATCAATTACCTGAATGGTGATCGGCATAATAAATGTTAGCTAGAGGAGACCTTTATTAGGAAGCAGTAAAAATATCCAAAAAGTGTTATGAACCATCACTGACTTGTTTTCCTTTTGCATTCTCAGTATGATAATAATGCAGATTCGAGCAAACGAGATACAAACATTGTCAAGACGAAGGAAAAAAAAAGAGAACTGGAGAACTTTCTTAAAGAAATGTTCCACCTACAAAGATACATGGTAGCAACAGGACAAAAATTGACGGAGATACAATCAAGAAAATGGGTTCTGAATTGGCCTATTGTAGTAGTGAAGGTAGTGAAATATATACAGGATTCAACATGAAGCGATTTGCCAACAGCACTAGTACCCTTTTCAGGGAAGTGCAAAAAGGTCTAGAAGTTCAAATTTCTCGAATGATAGGAGAACTCCAAGGGACTCTGACTTGCGATGGATATATTCATCTGGGACAGTAGTCCTCTGTTAAATACTATTCAGAATAATTCCAGTTGTTCGATGATTACTTTCTCGGTGCCAATAATGCTGGTACAAGTAGATCTACTGTTTTGAGTTTGTGAAGATGTTTAGCTGCATTGTGCACCATATGATAAGAACTTTATTGTGTTATTCTGAAGAACAGCACTTGAGTTCTTGTACTTGTATATAGAAATACAAACAAGTGTTTGAATAATCATTACAAGTTTTTACGATATTTTCTTGTTTTCCATCGCTTAGCTTCTCTTAGAACGGAACAAATATCAGAACGAACTAATTTCTGAATTTATGGTCCCAGGTAGTTCTAGTATCAAACCAGATGGTTATACCAATGTTACTAGGACACCTGATCTCCATTTAAATCCTATTTGTGATTGTTGATAGGATTCGACAGCATAGTAGACATCATTAATACTTGAATGAGCTGGAGAATTTGAATTGGAAATTTCAGGTAGCTTTCTTTTAGCTCCGGTAGAAACAAATGCAAGTCCTGTTGGACTATCCCTACGGTAAGCACCATCCCCACTAATAACAGGAGAAGGAAGCTTAGCTAGCACCTTATAAAGGTTTGTTGTATAAGTAGCTACCACAGCTTTGTCAAGATCACCACATCTGTAGCATAACTATAATGAGTACTTTTCGGGTAAAATCACAACATTTCTATTGATAACCTCTATGCTTACTTTTTCTTCACCATTTCCGCTTACTTCTGCCATGGCATTAGATATAGATTGAAAAAGATTGAGAGCTTTGGTACCTGTTTGAGTTAATTTTGAAAGAGTGCTGCATGAATTAATATGCTTGCGAGATCCGAATTGAGAACGAAGTGTATGACAAAATTGTGGCCATGTTAGTTCTCCTAGATCGCATTTCATCATCGCAATACCAACGGATTGCATCACCATTGAGATGGACAGCAGCCAAGGTTACCTTTTGGGCATCAGTTATACCATGAGGACTAAAGTACTGTTCGCCTTAAAAAGCCATCGTTCTGTATCATCTTATTCAAAAATAGGGAACTTCAATTTAATTGTTCCTGCTGGAATGATTGAGCTTGCTGCACGCAATGTCTATAACTGTGTGAGTATGGACTCGAATTTTGTATTGGAAGCGAATCGATCTGCACAATCTGTTCTAACTTCTAACAACGCGTCTAATTGTGTATTTGACGTCATATCACTCATACCCATCATTGTCAAAATTCAAGAGAAAATTTGTGTTGCAAAAGAAAGGACCAAAAAGTATGATAGTAAAGCATTAAAGCTAAAGGCTGTGGAAAGTGGAAACAGGTGGATATGGGAAATTTGTATCCCTGGCTACAGATGGGTTTGAACTTTAAACAATTAAGATGGAAAATATGCCAACTATGGTTCAGAAAAAATTGGACAGCGGATATGTGGTGTAGGTAGGTGTTTTAGGGTGAAAACAAATATATGGTAAAATCGTATTTTCAAGTAGGTTCGAAAGATCAAAATCAAACAGGACGAGCCTAAACCAAGAAATGGCCGTTCACGTCCTGCTTCAATTATAAAGATGGAAAGGATTTGGGTAGGTCTTAGGGAAGGGAAGCAAAGAAGGTTGAGAAAATATCAGTGTGATAGTGTATGAAGAAGAAAATGGATTCTCTGAGAGGAATCGCTAACTCAGTTGGTTTTGTTTCTTCAGACTGAATATCTTGTCTGTCTTGTTTCGAATGAATGTGAATCGTCTATTTATAGTTCAGAGGAGACACACTGATTTCTCGTAAGTCGTAGAAGTTAGGGAGAGGTGGAGAAGTGATGATTATGGAAAGCGTAGTAGGGTGGTGTCTGGAAAGTAGGGAAGACCTGTCAGACCAATACTCCTCATCCTCTCAACTGCTCTCTAACCGCCCACTTCTTGTTATCTTCTTGTTCGTGGAGGTGATATCACCATTCACGATGTCGTAGACCGCCAGACCAATACCCCGATGACAATCCCCCCATTTTCATTTGATATCTCGTGGAAATAGTGGAGTCATAAGCCACTATGGTTTTGATTAAGTCAAGTCAAGTCAAATGACTTGCTAAGTCAGTGAGACAAGTTGTGCGATTCACTGGATTGGTATTCAGACTGACTAGTGTTGAGTCTGGGAAGTTCAGTGGCCATGTACTTTCTTGGAAGTAACATGGCATATTTAGTGCCTAAGTATTAGCTCAGAAGCGACTTATCGTAAGTCTGAGAGGCATTCGAGGCCAAATGTTGTAGAGGGCTCTTTAAGAAAAGAGACCTATTAGAATTCGTATAAGACTCAATGTTAGACTCATATTGAGAAAAAAGGCGTATTTCTTAGGAAAGTAGCTAGCAAAGCTAGTACTAGATACTTAACGCAAATAAGAATGTGCTAGCTCTTTTAATGTAAAAGGCTAGTGTGCTAATGTCTCAGGAGTAAGACCAATATGCACAACTTCTGGTAAATATATCAAATGTACAAAGGTTAGGAAGCTAGTTCCAAGAAGGCTCGAAGTTAACACTTTAATTGAGTCAAATATAGTTAGCACTAGAATGCTAGTGCTTAATGCGCTTATGGATAAGTATGAATGCACTAGGCATGAGGTCGTATTGGCCATGGAGGGGTAGAGACGCACTAGGCCGCTAGGGGCGTGCTCGAGCTAAGGCGTATAAGCTAGGCTAGGGACGTGCTTGAGCTAGCAGGGACGCATTTGAGTTGCTAGAGGCGTGCTTGAGCTAGGGGCACATAGGCCTTTAGGATACGCGCTAGGCTAGCAAGGGATGCGCTATGCCATGGAGACGCATTGTCCTGGAAGACTTTGGCCCGGTAGGGACGTGCTAGCTTGGCAATGCACTGGCCTTGGCAGCTGGGACGCGCTGGAGTCAAAGGCGACAAGGACGCCAAAGAGGTAATGGCTAGGGCGCCAAGGAGCTAGGACGTCAAGGATAGGGACGTCGGGCCTTGGAGGCGCATAGGCCTAGTGACGCATTTGGCCATAGGGTCATGCTAGAGAAGATAGCGACGTGCTAGGCACCAAGATAAAAAGAGTTAGCGCTTTTGACGTTATAATTAGGGTTAGCACTTTTAGTGCTAAGGTTGAGGTGCCAAGGTGGTGATGTGTTTGCTGAGGCCTTATTAGGATAAAATGTGCTAGTTAAGACCATTTTTGGTTTGTTAGCACTTCTCAGGCGCTAGGGTTTGGAGCCAGAAAAGTTAGCACTTCTAGCGTTATCGTGGATAATTGGTGCAAATGCGGAGCTAAGCCAAATAGTTGGTGCTAACTTGGCGCTAATATGAGAAAGGGATATGGTTAGCCTAGCTGAGAGGTTCAATGCGCCTTTTATGGCGTCGCTTCTCAGTTGTGGAGCATCCAAGAGGAGTAGCGCATTATTTATGGCTTATATTTAAGCAAAATGCTAAAGTAGCATATTTGTGCTCATAAGAGCAATTTGAGAAGCATTCGTTGCGAATGAAGCATTAAGTTATAATGTATTTCAGGTTTTAAGCATTAGCTATTCCCAGAGTTTAACGGATGTTGCTAGAACATCGACGCATATTCGAGGCAAGTTCAAGGAATTCAGCCGTGGAATTTACGCGACTTGAGACTAGTTCGATATGGCATGAATATTATGACTATTGAGGAGGCTATAGGGCCAATTTATAATGTTTAGAAAGAACCTGCACTCTTAATTCACTTGCAGAATATAAGCAGAGACATAGTATTCAATATTAAGCATATGCGCGTAAATATGCATATGTATATATTCTTGTTGCTTAGCAATGGACAATTTTATAATTTTAACCCTTGTCAAAACTCACCATCTACAGTAGGTTAATTGTTTAATGCAGGGTGCAGGGAAGGACCAAGGCGACTTTTCGGTGAACTAAAGATCAAGTCAAGTGACCGTGTAGTCAGGAAGGTGAAGTAAAGACCAAGTCAGGTAATTGTGTATCCAAAGCACGTGAAGTTAAGAACAAGTCAAAGATTTAACCTAGAATAGTCATCTTCCTAGATTTAATTTACTTTATACATAAAAAATTTATGTTATTGTAAGAGCATCTCCAATGGTAACTTGGTGTGCATCCTATGTGTAACCACTTTTTTTAGGGATGTGAATCAAAATTTTCTGAATTTGAGGATGTGAAAAAAAATTCATCTTCAACCATAAAATGCTAAAAACATGATAAACCATTGATTTGAAACTTAAATATATAATCTCATAACTACACCTTAGATTTTGATGACTGGGATGTTTACATCCTCTAAGGGAACCTCTGGAACCCGAGGACACATTAGAGGATGTCTGAATAAATACCCCACACGTCATCCTCACATTATCTTAGAGGTTTCCATTGGAGACGATTTTTTTATTAAAACATAAAAAATTATGTGGTCTAAAATATAGGAATTATTCAAAGTCTGGTTGGAGATGCTCTAAGTTCATCTTAGAGAGTTCATCTGAAGATCAATAATACAATTCACCCTGCGGGGTTTAGTTCGTGTACGTAGACCATTAGTACCAAACCACGTTAATCCCTTATCTTAATTTTATTTTTGTAATCGATGATCCCTCGATACCCATAATTTATTAGCCGAGGAGATGTTGAAAATCAGTTTAGATAGATACAGAAACAAAGATTTAATCAAACCACCAAATATACTTGCACGACCAGTAATAACTAAATATGAACTATAAGAACAAATACTTAATTACCTTAGCAAATACACTCACACAACTAGTAAGATGAAGCCCTTATTTTTTCGTACCTTGTTCACCAGATTGAATATCCGCACTTCTGCAGTTTTTTTCCGATAGTGATATCGATACTTCAAGATTTTCATTTTTTTTTGTTTTTTTTGGGTAGCGGAAGATGGTATAGAATAAAAAAAGGTAGGAAGAGTAGTCTCAGATCGAATGGCTAATCCCATATGATAGGATCCAATACTTTTTTTTTGTGGCGGAAGACGGTACTGATGAAAAAAATTAGGTCGGAAGAGTAGTCTCAGATCGATTGCGTTGATCCAAGATGAAAGGATCCAACACCGGAACTAGAAAACTGTAATGCTAGAAATAGATAAATTGATCGATCAACCACCTTAAGCTTTTGAATTGGGGATAATCCGTCAAGTTAAACAAAGCTTAATAATATTATTTCAATCGAATAATTAAACCCTGAAATATAACTCGAATCTTAAGTAAATAACAAACAAGGAAACATAATTTAATTCTTAAAACTATATTACCGGGCAGGGGGCGGGACAGAGATGCCAAAAAAAAAAAGTTGCAACATTTTTTCCATTCCCGGTTTGTTTAGCAACGGTTACAGACGTCACTAAGTCAAGAACAGTTATATGCATTTCAAACTGAATTTGGTCTTCAAAATGGGCAAACCACGTATGCAATCCATGGAACCTTTCTTTTTTCGTCCGCCTTTCGACTCGCACATGAGCCATTTTTTTGGGTAAATTTTGAATCTCAAAAATCTTCAGTATCGATCAAATTTCTGAAAATTTGATTCTACACATATAAATTACAACAATTATCATTAGTCAAATGAAATAAATTTGAGGAAAAGCGACAACAAATCGATCAAAATTGAAATACTAAAATTTTAAGAACACTTTTTTAGATTAAGCGAAAAAGATATAGAAACTAATCGATCTGATTGAGTATTTGAAGAATTTTTTACTGATAATTTGTTCATTTTATTATCTTTGATTGAAATTGACGATCAATTTATTGTCTCAAGTTTTGTCTCAAATTCTAAAAAATGTAAACTCATTTTGATTACCTTATACATTTTCTAAGACGGATATAAGTACAGTTTCCCGTCATATATAAAGACTTCCTTCGGTCATCCAATAACTAAGATTCCTAATTTTTATTGGTATCCCAACAATTGTGGTCAGGCTCTCAGAAGCACACAATTTCAAGTTATCGCATTTCATATGAACAATCATAGGCTAGCTAGCATTCATCATGAAAGCATCAAATTTTTGGTCCTCCAAGCTTTCTCCCCATTTCTTGGGTACATAAGAATGGTTGTGAAACCCTTTATTTTTTTTGCAAAAGAAGGTGATTGTTGATGTACTAATTACTTATAAGAGGTAAAGTAGAACAACAAAATAAAAGTAAATAACAGCAATACTATTACAACCTAATGGAATAAATAGTTCTCAGAACACCCATTTGAATATCCACCTGCAGTTTGGTTGTGCTATTTTAACCGAACAGAACATCTCAGCTTTGATGGAAGTAGAAACCCCATATATATTATTTTCTGTTTTTCATTTATATTTATCTTTTTTTTCTTCTAAACATTCTATAATGTTGCTCGAGAAAATAAGTATGGTTTGATCTTAAGATCAATGGTCACTAGCACATTTCAGATTTATGAATTATACTTTCAGTTCTGCATAGAGTAAATTACTAAAAACAACTCTTCTTATTAGTTTGTTCGAGGAATAGTAAAAAATAAATGGGTGAGCTTTTGATAAGTGTATTATTTTCATTATTTTAAATGCCTTAACCCTTCGCTTTGATGCTACTTTTCATAATATATCTTTGATTTTATTTGGTATTGTCTTATTTGGTAACTTTCAAAGATACTTGAACAACGGAGAAAAAAATGAGGTCATTCTGACACAGTATATAGAGGTTATAAACAAAACAAGAAACTAACTTGGATTTGGTTTTGGTTGTTGCGTCTGGCTGGGCCTGCGCGTTAATGAAAGAATGAGCTGCGTTTTGGGTCGTGTTTGAACGATATTTTTCCCTAGTTTGGATTTTTGCTGGTTTATTTTGTGCGTTTTGGGTCGTGTTTGAACGACATTTTTCCCGTTCTCATGCACAAGGTCATCTACGCTTGTATATATATATGACACTTCTAAACAAGGAGTACAGGTTTTTAAAAATCTAACAAGAGCTAGGTTTTGGGATTTAGAGATTTCTATATAATTCCCTAGAGTTTTAGTAGTATCTTTGTTTCTGTATATTTTCCGTTGGTTTTGAGAAACCCATGATGAGCTAACTTTAAACTTATTACTGGTTGGAGATGTAAGTATGTAACATGTAATTCTAAATATATGAATCAATTTGGGATTAGTTATAATATTTATAATCTCTTCTATTGCCTTGTTCTACTATATATTTGAACCATTATATGATCCAAACCGTACAATATAATTAAATGTTTGTTTATTTACGAGTTAGACGAACATGTGTTCATATCTATAGATAGACCAGGGTTTTAGATCCGCAATTATCGAAAAACCCTGATCACATGTAACACAACATAGTTGTTAATGGCAGTATATTGTCAAACAATTATGTGTAGAAGCTTAACCTAGATTAAAGCAGAGTAGATCATGTGCAAGGTTGCTTAGAATAACTTCAACTCAGTATGACCATTGTTCTAACTAGATTGAACATGAGTGGCTCTTACACCAGTTTTTTTCGGTGAGAAGGATTCAAGGAGAGGCTCTTACGCCCTTGATGATAGTAGGAATTTTGCTGGAGAGAGCCCGATGGGATGCTATAAGGTTATTAATATGAAGAGAATTTGAATGTTGATTCTAATTGATTGATGAACATGTCTGGTAATGGAAGATGTAATCTCTAACAAATATTTCCATATTTATGTTTACCCGTAAAATATTTCTGCCTTAGTTTAATTTAGTTTAAATTAGTTATAAAAACAATAAATAAAAAAGCCTCTGGTGACTTAAGAATTCGACAACAAGCAACAAATTTATGCTTTTTATGGGGACAATCCTTTCTTACTATTGTACTCGTTAATGATATCGATGTATGGATTATTTTGACTGGATGACAACAGATCACTCGATCTTTTTGTTTTCTAATCTCATGATGCGTTTTGTGTGTCTTTTTTTTCTTATCTTCTTATTATAAAGTTCTTTGATTTAGTAATCTACGATGTGCTATGCATAAGCTACATCGGATAGTTTTACATGGATATAAGTGTTATGTCGGGTCATTAGCATAACTCTTTTAAGGTATGGTTGAGCAATATTGTGTTAAGGACAACTTGTAGATGAAGTGGCTATGTCTATTTTTTATTGCTTCCTTTCAAAATATTTTTAATCCATCTTCCTATGATGTGTTTTTATTGTTACAGTTCTAACAATCTTAACACAATATTTATGTTTAATAACAATGATGAAAAATAATGTTGATAACCAAGAAAAATCTAACAGAAAAGCTTTAAAAGATGGAGTTAAAAATGTTTTTTTCTTCTTCCGAGTTTTCATATGTTGGATGAATTTGTGTTGAAACCTTTTTATGAAACCGTTAATAATGATAGTCGTCAAAATGATTTAGGAGATTAGGTTAGGAAGAATTTCATGAATGAAAACCATATCTTATACTGTTTGCATGATTCTCCGTATGATATTCACAATGCTAATAAGACGTTTGATGTTTATGATTTATGGGATTTTTAAAGGCTAAATACCAAGTTGAAACTGTTTGAAGCATAAATTTCTTTGATGGTTGTCGTAGGTACAACAAATTAAATCATTTTTTTCTACAATAATAGTAATTAATATAGTAGTAGTATTAAGGATTCTTTCCATGAGGAACTGTGTAATCAAGATGGTTTTCATATTAACAAAACTAAAATGAAAGCAAATACTGCTGAGGGGTTTGGTTTGTTAAAAAGACAATAAAAAGAAAGATATGATTAGGAAATCCTTCTCCATTACCGAATAATCATTTAACTAGCATATTCAAACATCTCTTGTTAATTAATCACACAATATCAATAACAGGAAGAAAAAAGTACGCTCTAGTTCTGGATTGTATTTGTTTGAGCAACCAAGAAATACTCCAAAAAATAGTAACCTAGTCGAATGTTTTAGGTTTTATGAATTTAAATTGAACCTGGCATCAAGACTCTTAGCGCAGGGTCTTGCTTAGTACTAGTGTTGTACTAACACGTGATTTCTTTACAGAATCTCTGTGCAAGGTGTCAAGTTTTCTATATGTCCAAAGAACTGACTGATAATTTGGGATCTCCTATTTCTCTAGTAGCAATAGCTTAATTATTGGATTAATTTAACGTGCACTCTAAACAACCTAGCAATCAAACATATTCTAATTAGCAAAAATAAATTAAAACAGGTGAAGAACTCAAAATAGAATCAAACCAATTTAAATCATCCTCAGAACCAGGGCCGCACAAACCCGACCCAACCCACAAGACCGAATCGTACCCGTCGGTTTTACCCGCACCCAACCCCACCCACCTAAAGATGGGTCGACTATGACTCTCACCTTCTAATACCCATCATATGTTGGGTCGACTATAACTCACACCTTCTAATACCCGGCCTCATCCGCCCACCCGCCTAAAAAATCCCCTTAGAATTTAAATTACTTCCCATGAATCTTAGCCATCAATCCCTCATATATAAAAAAGAATCCAATCTAAATTAACTTAATCGGCTAAACTTTCTCACTTTTTCTCAAGTATTCTTCACTTTTTAATTCAGACTCAATCACTCAGAATACATACTTCGATCAAATCACCACCAACACCACCGTGAAAGTGCAAACATAGGATGTGTCTCGAACACATTATGAACAGACTATCACGGAGTTTCCATGTTTATCGTCCACCAGGTGAATATAAAGTCTTAGAGATACCTAAACCTCGATTAAAACCAACTGATATCTCACTAATAGATCTTTAATCAAACGATTTTTGTCTCTCGATGTTTATTAGTCTTGGTGGTTTATCTAATAACCTAGATAAGTCTATATCATCCAAGTTTGGTAGTGATGTACGTTATGCTACCTTTTTCATACCTCACAATTATGATCGTGAATCTTCCCTCTTTAAACCTATCAATATATATATCTTCTTAATACAAACAAGCCCTTTCTCTCTCTTTCTCTCAATTCCAAGATCAACAAGCTAAATAAACCAACATATCCATAAAAAAATATAAAAAAAATAAAAAAAAATATTACCACAGGAAAAAAACAATACGGGCATACCTGCATCCGCCCAACCCGACTGGCTTAATAATGGGTCGGATTAAAACCGACGCGTTATAAGGTGGGTACGTACGGTGTTGGTAATGGTTTCAGTCACCCGTCATCAGCGGGTAAGGTGCGGGTGAGGCCAAACCAGACCCACACGACTCGTTGTGCACCCCTACTCAGAACATTGAATTCATCCTTAATCAACAAAAGGTTAATTACTTGTGAATTTCTCAAAAATCATGAAAAATATACAAAGGAGAAGAAGAGATACAATTGAGTTACCACGGTTACTCCTGTGAAGGGAAAACCATAAGCTTAATGTGCTAGCTTCTCCTCTTTCCTCCTTGTGCTCTAAAATGTTATGAAGTACCTTCTTAGAGTATAAGAATATTATTACATATCTCCAACAATTCTAGGTTTTACATTCTTATTGGACAAGGTTTCCTCAATTTAGAAGTCAGTAATGCTTTAAAACGGACCCTAGAAGTTTTCCATAATAGTCAGGATTGATTTCCATGAACCTATCGACTGTGGAGACCCAAACACAACCCGTTTGTCTATTTTTAAAAGGGTAATAGTTGTCAAGGTCATTAGGGAATGACCTTGCTGACTGTACTTGAAGCACAACCAGTTTCGTCTCTTGGTTGTTTTGCTCATAATAACTTCTTCGTCCGGCGTCGAAGTGATCTCATTCTTTTTCCGTTGGATTTGTATTTTCATTTTATTCTAGATGGATATGATAACTTTTGGAAAAAAATATCCGTTGGATTTGTATTTTGATTTTCTTTTAGATGGATATGATAAATTTTGGAATTCTTTTTCGGTTGGATTTGTATTTCAATTTCTTCTAGATGGATATGATAATTTTTGGATTTGAACATATTTCACTTGGTCTTTGATCCTTTATAACTTGTAGTACTTTACTTCCTTGACACTTTTGAAAACAACAGTGCAAGAAATCTAGCAGACATAAATATACATATATCGACACTAAAAATATGTACTTATGCGCTTATCAAATTTACCCACACTTTCCCTTTTCTAGTCCTAAAGCAATCTAACTACCTAAAATAAATTAGATTATCTCACTTTCTTAGGTATCATGGGTACACTTAGAATGTGAAACAAGCCTCTAAACCCATAGATGACCCTAATATACGAGTTATATATAGTATCGTGGGGCCTTACTGAAGATACACCCATTGTCGTTATCGCATTTGCCGTTGTCACATTTGTTGTAGTGGCATTCATCGTTGTCACATTTGTCGTTGTCACTTGCTGTAGTGATATTTGTGTTGTCATTTTCCGTTGTGACATTTTGTCATTGTCATATTTTCCATCGTGACATTTTCCGTAGTGATATTTGTCGTTGTCATATTTGTCGTAATCACGTTATCTGTACCATGATTTTTCGTGATCTTGCTTGGTCCTCGAGAGTGAGCCACCCTTGCTTGGTCCTCGAGATTGTGCCACCCTTTCTTGGTCCTCGATATCTTGTCACCCTTGCTCCAACCCTTGTTTATTCCTCGAGCACACACAAAACCTTGTTTGGTCCTCGAGAGCACGACGCCAACCTTGCTTGTCCCTCGAGAACACACCAACCCTTGCTTGGTCCTCGGAAGCATGGCGCCAACCTAGCTTATCCCTTGAGAGCATAACGTTAATCCCATGCTCGTTCCTTGAGAACTTTTGCATAATCTTTACTTTTTCCCTTCCAAGCTTGTGTCATTCCCAAGCCTGCGTACATCCAGGTTTGACGCTTCCAAGCTTGTGTCATTTCTAAGTCTTGATGCGTTCAGTCTTGCGCACTTCTGAGCTTAGACTTACCAACTATACTAGAATTGACACCAATAATTAGATTATTCGAATGAGTCATTCATATGATCCAACCATCAAATAGAAGAGACATCAAACATGTCACAAGGGGATATTCATTGGGGTATTGGTTTGGCGGTCTATAACCTATGAGGTGTATCTGGACAACCACGATGAGAATGAATTAAGTGGGACGTTACTAGGGGAGGGATTAATGAGCATTACGGTTACAGGGCCAATAATAATGAGAACAACGGTTTCGAGAATATTCCCAATAATAATGGGCATGCATGTTTTAAACCAAGTTATCCATCTCGTCCACCTCTTATGTTATCAAAAGTTAAATACTATAAATCAAGCACTTCATCTATCTATAAAAGCCACAGAAAAACAACACGAGTTAGAGACAACAAGTTTATGGAACTTCATCAGTCTATCATAAACCTCTTCATATTCTCTACTTGAACTCTTCCATAGAGATTCGAGTTCTCCGACTAGAACTAACCAAGCTATGATCTCATCTTTTTTTTTCCCTTCCCAAGATCAACCCTTCTCCTTTTCTCTAACAGGAGCAAGGCTTGAACGACCATTTTCTTGGTTTAGGCTAGCCTTGTACGATTTTATCACTTATATTTTTTATTATTTACCCTTTCACCCTTTTATTTGTTTTTCCTCTAACACAACTCCCAAATATGCCAAAGTGACAAGCATTCAAAAAGCTATAAGGACACACATCTTCTGCATATAATAATAAGAAGTTAGAAGTATGAGAGAAAATTCACAAATATCAATGCACCTAATGGTTTAGAGAGTGTGTGTAAAGTATTTAGCCAATAAAAGAGAGTCTTATGGATATTTATCAGTAAAATAACCGGTAAGAACTTTCGAAACAGACAAATCTATCCCTAAGTGAGATATTTCTTAAAAGTTTGGTTAACGACTCTTTGGGGGGGGGGGGGGGAGGATGTTCATCAGGCATAAAATTACAGAAATGATTATACAAATTTTCCACAATCTCTTGTATTACAGGGTCCTCGTTGTTCTTAAATAATTTCAATTTATTTACCTTATGGATATCTTGATCCTCAAGACCATTCTTCATTAGTTTCTGCCTCAACTAAAACCTCGGCATTAACACCATAATTATAGTCCTTGGAAAGATTTAGTAATTCTGCTGAGAAATCAATCTTTGTAGTTTCACTCTCAATCAATACTTCTTCAGCATTCTTATATTAGGAATCAGAGTACTCTCAAAAAAAAATCTCCATTGATGCTATCGCTTGGATAATCAGTATTGGTTTCTGAATAAATAACTGGGTCAACTACTTTCAAATCAACATGCCTAAAAACATTGCAAATCCCTATAGTCTTCATCACTTTGATATAGTCTGAGTATGTACACCATTTAAACCAATAGTTTTTTTATACTAAGGTAGAATGGATGAACTGCCATTATTATGATTTAAAGTTGGTATAACTTATTACAAAGACTTTCCAAAGGTTGATCATCTTCATAATCATCGTCGATAAAATATCCATTACTGATCACGGGCATGTCAGAGTAGTTCTGGGTTAAGAACAAAATTCTTGTTTATTCATGTCCTCCTTAATTTGATCACTTCTTAAATCCCACACCTTTTTGAAGTTATTTGAGTAGTTCATTCTTATTATGAAAATGTTGAAGTATTTGTTTTTGTTACGCTTCAATCATAATACAATCGTGTCTACAAAACTAGATGAATCATAATTAGAAGCATAGCTATTGTCATATCCTTATGATTGTTCACTTACATACTCATTATAAGGTTGTTGGTGCGTATGAGAATAATCATGA
The DNA here is from genome assembly GCA_023531435.1 of Papaver californicum. NCBI lineage: Eukaryota > Viridiplantae > Streptophyta > Magnoliopsida > Ranunculales > Papaveraceae > Papaver > Papaver californicum. The sequence continues at coordinate 6,935,599 of JAJJMC010008370.1, read as the reverse complement.
GGTTTCGTGGGATATTGATCATAACCAAATGATTGTTTGTGATTATACCCCTCCCATCGTTGGTGTTTGTCAAAAAAAGAAGATTGAAAACCATATTGATTAGCATAATTGTATACTTGATCTTGTGATATGTACATGTTATTTTTGAAAGGAAACATGGTTCCTTTAAGTGGTAGTCACTACATGTGTATGGTTAATTTAGGCGATAAGGAATATCATCCGTTTTGATCATATAATTACTCCCACCCAACAAGCAATGGAAAAGCTAAAAGTTCTAATAAGTGAGTCAAGAAAACTATGTAAGGTTCATACTGGAATGCCCCAGCTTTACATTCTAAGTTTTTTCAATATGAGAGGCAAAACGGTCAAGGCTTCGAAGATCATTGAGGTAACTTGGCACCCTTCGTTATATGGTTGGTTTAAGATTAAAGTTGATGAATGCTCTTTAGGCAATATGGATTTAGTTGTGTGTAGCGTTGTGTATTAAAATAACAACAGTTTGGTTATGGGTTGCTCAGGCACGATTTATTGGTATAGATAATGTTAGGAATTAAAACCTTAGAAATAACTCCATAAGACACTAGTTCTTCGGATCAATGTAAAACTAAAGGAAGTAGAAACAAGAAAGACACAAGATTTAACGTGGTTAGAAAATATGCCTACGTCCATAAACGGCTTCGATCAACTCTTATTATAGAACCACTGAATACAGAATTACACACTCAAATATTAATAACTCTCCGTGAAAACAAAACGTTTTATACCCTAAACTCTCAGATTGTGAGAACTCTCTCTAATTGTTGTATGTTTCCCTATGTCTTCTACACCTATTTATATAAATCACAAACTTGTCTTCCAAGTATATGAGTTATAATAGAAAACAATAAACATAACCAAATAAGGAAATCCCTAAGTTATCCAAAATCAGGAAACTCACTAACTTAGCTAAACAAGGAAACCCCTAGAAGATTCTACATTATTCTTGAACTTTCCTAAAAGCATCGAAATTTTTTAACAATTCTCCACCTTGCCGATGTTTCTATTAAACTGAATTGATCTCAAAAAAAGTTAATCGTAGCCTCAAACGCCCATAGGGCCTCAAAAACGAGAAGTGTTGATCAAGCTGAGACACCTCTCAAATTTGATCTTTAAAACGACTTTCGTCAGCATATCTGCTGGATTATCTTCATTATCAACCTTCAATAGAAGAACTTCTCCACTATCAACCAATTCTCGAACTTTATGATAGCCAACATCAATATGCTTAGTGCGTGCATGAAAAACTTGGTTCTTTGCTAGATGAATAGAACTTTGACTATCACAGTTCACAACAACAATTCTTTATATATTCCTCAAGTCTCCAACTAAACCACGAAGCCGCAATGCTTCCTTAACATCCTCCATCGCATCAATTTACTCTGCCTCTGTAGTAGAAAAAAATACAATTGATTGTAACATAGACCTCCAACCAATAAGTCCTTCACTCAATGTAAAACAATACATCGAAATAGAATAACACATATCTCTATCACCCGCATAAGCTGAATTAACAAATACACAGACTTTCAAACTGTGCTTCTTTTCATACAATAAACCAACATCCAAGGTCCCTTGAAGATATCTCAAATTTCCCTTAACCGTATACCAATGTGCTCTCCCAAGATTATCCATATAACGACTAATTAAACCAACTTCCTGTGCAATATCTTGACGAGTACAAAACATCACATACATCAAAGAACCTATCACATTAGCATAGGGAATATTTTACATAAACTCCTTCTCTCCACTGACTAGATAACTTAATTGTAGGCGGTAATGGAATACTAATACTTTGGAGTTATGCATTCTAAAGCGACGAAGAATCTTATCAAGATAGGCTTTTTGAGTAAGACATAATTTCCCCTTTTATCTATCTTGAGTAATCTCCATACCCAAAATCCTCTTAGCCGGACCCAAATCCTTCATCTCAAACTATAAACTCAATTGTTTCTTCAAAACATCAATTTCTGACTTACTATTGGCAGCTACGAGCATATCATCAACATAGAGTAAGAGGTAAACAAATTTTCTATCAGGAAACTCTTAAAGTACACACACTGATTGTACCCACTACAAGTGTACTTCTTGTGCAGCATAAACATATCAAACTTCTTATACCACTGTCTTGGTGATTGCTTCAAACCATACAACGATTTCTGAAGTTGACACACATAATCTTCCTTACCATCAACTTCATAACCAATGGGATGTGACATATAAATGTCTTTCTCCAAATCTCAATGCAAGAAAGCAGTCTTGACATCTAGTTGCTCGAGTTATAAGTCAAACTGCACCACAAATACTAAAAGGATTCGGATGGAAGTGTGCTTAAAAACCAGAGAAAAAACTTCATTACAATACACACATTCCCTTTGTGCATATCCCTTAGAAACTAACCTTGCTTTGTATCGTACACCACTAACAATACCTTTGGAATTTGGAATTCCGTCTTTCACCTTGTAGACCCACTTGCAAACAATCTTCTTTCGACCCTTGGGAAACTTAACAAGTTCCCAAGTGTCATTCTTGTGAAGAGAATCCATTTCCTCATCCATGGTTGTTTCCACTCAACGGCATGAGTATTACTCATCGCCTTCTTAAAGGTAAAATTTCATCTTTAAAAACAGATAATGGGTAAGATGCATACTCATCAAAACCATAAAGAAGGTGCACGTTTCTCGCTTTGAGATGCCAATGACGGAATATTCTCAACTTGTTGCTGAATAGGTTCCATGTTAGAAACCTCTACCTCAAATTCATCTTCTACAAGAGTTTATTTTTCTTTTTCTATAGTATATGAACTAGGAACTCTTTGCTCTACCTGCATCAAATCATCTTCAATACCGCGACTACTCTCACTTTCAATTTGAGAGCCCCAACTAGTGAACTTCTTTGAACCAAGCATTGTTTTCTCATTAAATGTCACAAGATTTAACGTGGTTCGGAAATATGCCTACATCCATAAACGTCTGTGATCAACTCTTATTATAGAACCAATGAATAGAGAATTACACAATCAAAGATTAATAACTCTCTGTGAAAACAAAACGTTTTATACCCTAAAATCTCATATTGTGAGAACTCTTTCTAATTGTTGTATATTTCCCTATGGATTCTACACCTATTTTTATAGGTCACAAACTTGGCTTCCAAGTATATGAGTTATACTAGGAGACCACAAACATAACAAAATAAGAAAAACCTAAGTTATCCAAAATCAGGAAAGTCCCTAACTTAGCCAAACAAGGAAACCCCTAGAAGATTGTCGACTATTCTTGAACCTTCGTAAAAACATCGACAATATCTAACAAAATTCAATAATCTTTGATTTTTGGGGAATTATCATCGCTTTCAGGATTGCTCGTACGAGGGGGATGACTCACATTTGGTTTGGATGCGACTCAATGCATGTTATTAGAGCCCTTCCAGATACCTTATTTTGGTACCGTGAAGGTTAGTTGTGTACTGGAAAAAATTGTTTGAGATTTTATCATCGATTCAGTTCAAGTATTCTCATATTCACATGGAGGATAATTAAGTAGTTGACTTATTGGCTAAATATGGAGCTTCTACAGGATCTCTGGTGGAATGATCCACCACATTTTATTGGTGCTGCTTTAGGAAGTGAAAATTTTTATATGCCTATCGTTTCAGATAATTGTATTGTATTTTACTTTTTCTGTTATTGTTGCTCTTTTATCTTTTATTTTGAAATTTTGGCTTTGTGTATCTCACTTTGTTTTCTTTGCATTTATTGATAATATTTCCCAGTGAGCTTTGGTTAAGGAAAATATAAAAAAAAAGTTGATTATGTTGGGTCTTGTTAACTTGTATCCCAGAATATAAGTTAAGGTTGATTATTATACTATTTACTTTCAATCATTATCATGGAAACTAGTAAAAGTAGGAGAGATACTCACACTATAATAATGTGTATGTCATTTTACTATTACATCCTTTTGTTATTGGTAGATATATTATTTTATTTAAACACTCTTTCTTACTAATATATTTTATGTCTCTCTTACTAATACTCCTTCCGTTTCTGGAAAGTGTTATTATCACTTTTTCATTTTAGCCTAAAAATAGTCCAATTTGAAAAAGTGATAGTAACTCTTTTCCTGAAACGAGGTAGTATATTTTATAAGTATTGAGTTGACTAGTCAAATTCAGTCAACTTACTATTTTAAATTCACTTTTTTTTTTAATGTTTCAAAAAAGCTAAAGTTAGGGATTGAACTTCTAACCACATGCTTGCTAGACAAAGGCATGAACCACTTGTAATAAAATTTAGTTTCTACAAACTAATTCATTTTCCAACTATTTTTTCCTAACTAATAAAAATTTGACATGTATCTGTTAGGTATAAAAAAAATAGATTAAGTAATATATAATTCCAAAATGATAAAATTAACACACTTTAAGTTAATAAGACCCATAAAACAAATACCGAGTTTGAATCCCAGTCTTTGCAAGTCGTTTTTCTCTTGTTCTCCCATTATTCAAGGTATCCACATTAGGTAAGTCTTTTTTTTCGTTTTTTTTCTCTTCCTATTACTCATGGTCTATTCATCAGTGTTATTTAATAATTTATTAACTTGATTTTTTTTTTATTTTTCTATTCTATTATTATCTTTTACTAACTACTTCAAAAAAATTACATTGTCAAGACCTCCGGATAATATTGTCAAGATAAAAGTTGATGCAACAAATGGATTTCTACTTAGTCTGCATCGAAAATACTAATTTTAATGATAATGCATAAAAAGAATTGTGGGTTAAAAAGTCTTTTAAGTTATATATGTTAAAATAAAAAAGATAATATGATTAGAAAAACAAAAAAAAAAGTACATTTAGAAACTTATCCAAAGCGCTTAATTTGAAGAAAAAAAATATCAGTAGCTTTCAACTAAATTATCTATTTTGGTTAACCACATCTTTTCTTACAACTACGCAAAACAGGCTCGAAACCATCCGGGAGGTTGGGGCGAGCTTGATGTTACTCTATTTTGGTTTACCATATGGAACATTTTAGTATTGCTTTACCTATTCCTTATTATTGTGGCAGTTCTAAGAACCATTTGGTTCTAGAAGTTCTTGTATCCTTTGCAAACAAAATGCATGATTTTATTAAAATTATTCATAATCGAAATAAGTATCCTTTATTTTTCCAATTAAAGTTATTATCAGGATAAATAACTATTTTTAACTAAATAAAATGCAAATAACTAAAATTCTATGTCAGAATCATCGTCAACTGACACAATGTCTTGCTCATCTACCTCTGAATCATTATAAATCATTCATTTTGATGCAATCACCTTAATTTAAAATAATTAAAATTCAAATATCTTAAATTTTACCCAATTTCTTCATTTTTATTCAAGTTCATTGAAATTCGATAGAATTTTGATCATAAAATCAAATATTGATCATAATCATTCAATTTGATGCAATTACCTCAATTATAAAGGATTGAATTTCTAATTTCTTAAATTTTACTCGAATATCGTTCAAAAATTCTATCTAATTTTTATTACAAATTATCAAATTGCTTTAAATTTATTACAATTGAAGTACCTATAATCATTCAATTTAATGCAATCATCTCAATTCTCATTCAATTTCTTCAATTTTACTCGAAATCGTTCAAATTCTATCGAATTTTTATTATAAATTATCAAATTGCTTTAAATTTATTACAATTGAGGTACAATTGAATGATTACAATCATTCAATTTTATGCAATCACTATAATTCCCATTCAATTTCTTAAATTTAACTAGAATTCGATCAAAAGAATTTTCCCCAAATTATAACCTAAATTAATCATTCAATTTGATGCAATCACCTCAATTCTAAAGGACTGAATTTACAAATTCTTCAATCTTATTCAATTTCTTCAATTTTATTCGAATTCGTTCAAATTCTATCGAAATTTTATTACAGATTATCAAATTGCTTTAAATTTATTACAACTGAAGTACCAATTAAAGGATTATAATCAATTTGCATCCAACCATACGTTAAGGGCTAACCAAGCTATTATATTTGTATTTATATTTTTAGTACCTCACTTTCCACTATGGACAACTAAGTAAGGCATCCCCTATATTAGTTAGTTATGGATGCCTAAAACCGTATTCAAGTTAAACCTAAAAGCTAGCCAAGTTCTTGTCGTGGTTAACCATAGCTCAAATAGGTTTTTCTCTTGTGTAGGATTCTTGACCGAGTAAATTGGGAAGAAAGTGTCCACTCTAGACAAAGAAGAAAGTATAGATCAAGTTTATTGGCGAGATTATAAACAAGATAAAGAAGGAATTGTTTATTTCGTGGTTTTTTGAATTCGAGATTGAAGAGAGAAAAAAGGTTAGGTCAGTTTCAAATATGGGGAGGATGTAGAAAGATGGGTTTTGGTTAGATGGTGTGGATCGAGTTTACTGCCGAGAATATGAAGAAGATTAAGAAGGAATGGTTGCTTCCATGGATTATTTGAAGTCGAGATGGAAGAGAGAAGGCATATTATGTCAGTTTTAAATTTGGGGAGGATGTACAAATATGGGTTTTGGTTAGATTTCAATTTGGAAGAAAACAAGAGAAGAAATCAGGTGAGAAGAATCCAAGCCGAGAAAGAAAGTATGGTTTATCTAATTTGAGATGGGTTTTACTCAAATAGAGTCAGAGTTAAGATAGTTTGCTGCCATTGATTCTTGGGAAAAGAATACATGGAAGAGAAGGTTTTATCATTGAGAAGGCAAAAATTATAATTGGGTGTGTCTTTGGAAGACAAGTGGCTCAAGAGATGGGAAGGAGAGTTAATAGGGTGTGACACGTACAACGTGTTTGTTTAAAGACCTGAACGACTTTTTTTGCAACCAGGTTATAACAACGGCAAACTATTGGTCTCAATGGTTCGTATATGTAGTTCTGTCGCACCATATTATAACAAAGGTACACCTACTCAATTCTTGACGTTCCCAATTCCTTCTTCTTCTTTTTTTCATTTTATCTGTCCATTTTGTATTCCTTCTCCAGACTCCAATATCTCTGATTCTACTACCTAAAGACACTCGGGGTCTCTAGATGAAAATCTATACGGATAAATAGATCTCTTGTTTAGGTAAGATTTTTGTTTTACATATTTAATACTTCACATTATTGCCAATTTTGGTAACTTTCAATTTTACATTTAATATATTTTGTATGTTAATTTATAATTTTAGAATTGTATTTTGCTTAATCTATTTTTTTTATATCTAATAGATACATTCAAATTTTTATTAGTTCGGAAAAATAGTTGGAAAATGAATTTGTTTGTAGAAGCTAAATTTTATTATATAAACTTTTATGTTTTTTGTATTTCTATTTAAAAAATAAAACGTATATCACACAATAACAGCTGGAAGAACGGTCTATACCTATGTCCAGTAAGCTTAAGGTTATTAGGAGTTCAACCCCTAACTTTATATATTTACCACTAATAAAAAGGTGTAACAGTAAAATGACATACACATTATTATAATATGAGTATTTTTCCTACTTTATTAGTTTTCATGATAATGCTCGGGTATAAATAATATAATAACCAATTTTAATTTGTATCATGGAATATAAGTTAACAAAACCGGATCATGGTTTATCACCATTAGTTGAACTCCTCGTACTCAAAGCGAAAGTAAGTTCCCGCATTCGAGTCAACAGATTTGTTACATTTTGTCACTAGTGTGGTTGTAGGATGGAAAGTGAGCGGTTCGGCCTAGGACGACCGAATTCCAAAATGGGACTATTCTCAACAATTTTGTTACAGCTCAATGGTTTTGTGTTTGTTAAATATTAATGGCAGATGGTTCAGGTATTTAGTGGTTTCTGTAGTTGCAGTAGACCCATTAAGTAATTAACGTTTAAAGCGAAAACACAGAAACTTTGACGTCTCATATGAAGATATGTTGCCATCTCATGTGTGGTGGAAGGGAAACAAGAGATCCACCATCTGATGGATCATGACCCCATACTTATCTCTGACTTCAAGAGAGTCAAATTATAATCCAATTGAAACATGGTTGTTATTTTATCAATCACAATCTCCTTCATGGTGGATGTTCAGAAATTAAAAATAAAGTAAATTGATTTGACATGTAATAGGTTTCAGGCCCATTTGGGTTTAAATCATTTACAAACTAGTGAACAGTTATAAATGCCAAAGCAAGTTGTAGAAAAGCAAGAATGTAGATTAAGTTGTACCGTTGGTACTCGCATTAGTGCGGGTTACAATTGAGTATTGTTGGAAAACAAATTTAGAATCATTGCATAACAAGTCATATAACGAGAAAGAGACTTTAATCCTCCGATTCTGCATGACTGTAGAGATGTAGTATGACTGTATGAGTTACAGTTCCTTCAAAACATTTTGATACTATAGACATTGTGAATTTGTAATTATCGATGACAAGATCTTTGTCCGAGAACTGTACTTCATCCATGACAACATGTATAAATTTAGTACTTGGTTAGTTGGTTTGACTCAAAGAAGAAACTAATAAGTTAATTATGTTGGCGACTGATTAACTTCATTTAGTATCATACATTCATACTTAACACTATATTGATAATTTGAAATATAATACTCTCCGTTCGAAAATATATATCTTTTATTATATTTTTTTCTGTTTTAAAATTATCTCCAGCTTCTGTTTATAGACGTATTATGTCGATAAACTCTTAAATATATTTTTCAATCTTTTATATTTATAAAGTTATTTTTAATAAGACCAGTTTAAAATTTTAAATGATATATATATATATAATTATAAAATAAATGTGTAAATATTTTTCTCGCTTATACTTCATTTCTTTTGAAAATAAAATTTTTACTACAAGTTTTCTTTATTTTTAATTTTAATTTTAATAATAATATAATATAATATTTAATATGGTTAATTTTGGATATTATCCTGGTCTCCTTCATAATTTGATTTAGTTAAAGTGGACATTTACTTTAAAATTGAGAGAGTAAATTATAAACCGACACGGCGATAGCTATAAAAGAAGTAGTTGGATGAAGACAATACGATCACCCACAACCAATTAACCGATTATGAGGTGGAGACTACCATCACTGAGTTTAAACAATGATGTCATCAAACCAATATGTCCGAGTCCGACAGACAGAGTATATGGAATAGATGAGCTTATCATATGTTAAGTCCGGACTAGATCATTAGGATAATGGAACTGCTATTTCTATCTTAATTAGCTGTGTAGTCGGGTATATATGCATGCTACAATTAATCGGTGAACTAATGGCGAAGCTAAATGTTTTGAATTTCTTGCATCTCTAATAGCTTTCTTCGCCTTCGGATTTTGTTCGTTTGGTCCAAATGTATCAGTACATGCCTGCTTATCTGCTCCTTCTAACATATACCCTCTTACTGACTAATTTAAAAAGACCGGTGAGTCAGTATTAAGAAAAGATTGATTACGATCGTTACTTAGGGTTGTTGAATAGTTCCACTAAACTTGCTTTAAGATTAATTTAGGATTTGGGAAGCTTCTAAGTTCCATCCATATGTGAGAGAATCTTATAATTAGGTAAAAGGGACAATAGTGAATGATGTATCTAATTTGAGGGTAGTTAGACAAGTACACTTTTCCATTTTTTCCTTACTAGTATTTCTATTTCTAATGACTGTGTGGATGACTTATTTGGAACGGCATCTCTAAAAGTTCTACTCATGCTCATTTAGTCCTTCCTAGCTAGCTACTGCTACGAAGAAGAAGAATGATGTATCTGTAAAAAAAATATGTGTGGAGACATTTCTAAAGTTCTATTCATGCTCATTTAGTATCCAATGTCTGATGGCTCAAAAAAAAAAAGAACGTATCGATTTGGATGAACGTATCGATAAGAATAATGAGGTTTTCAAAAATCCTACTCAGTCAATAGTTAAGTAGGATTTGGATGAACGTATCGATTCTTGAATATAGTCAAATATCTTACCGACAAATTCTGAAGTCTTAGCTACCATATTTGCAGTCTAAACTGAAAGTAGAAGTCGCATTTGACCTAGAGAGTTGAAGATATATCGCAGTAGGAAAAACCTCGATGTCGAGGCTCCTCCAAAAATCGATTGGTTAAGGGCTTACAGGGTTATCGAGCTAAAATCTTATGTCATTTATCGTTGTAAATCTAAATTATCCTCTCGAATCATCTTATCTTTTACACCTTAAACGCGACTATTGTTATCTTTTCGGATGATTGTACGTCCTCTTACACCAGCCACTCTAAAAAATAACATTATTTACCTCGTGATTTCATTGCTCAAACTCTACAGAATATTGTGTGTTAATAGAGAGTTGGTACCAAATAGCACCCAAACACCAACCCCAATTTGGAACTGATTTTAATTTATTCTCATCTAGTTATAGAGTATTACTCCCTCTTGTAAAAAATAAGTTTGTATTACACTAAAAGAATATAAAAATTATAAAAAAAATTATTTTATATTATTTTTTGATGAAAATTAGAACGGAAATGATATTCCCTTCTCTTTTGAACGCTCTATTTTCCACACTGTCTTACGTACTTATAGAATCACGTGATATTTTTTATGTTTTCGAAATTTCTCTCTTTTAACTTTGGCATCTCTTTCATCTTCTTCTTCGTGTTACCATCTTCGTCTTGTAGCTGCGATGGGTGAGAATTAACGAGACCAATTTGGATCAACAAATAAAATAAAGATCATGGGTTTCCCATATAACTAATAATCACAATAGTAAGACCTTACCAACATGATTAAATATTTTTTTTTTGAAGGTAAAACACACACCACCCTTAACCTCAGAATAGAGTTGATTAAATCACGTGAAGTGTGTTTTGAAACCAGTAAATTTTTTCACAATAATCTGGTTCTATGAATTAGTTTTTTTTTTTTTTTTTGCAAGATGTACGCTTACACCACCCTTAACCTCAAATTCATAAATACATTTCGTCAAAACAGTTTAACTTCTAAAAACTATACATAATGAAAAAACAAGTAGAAAAGAATTGATAGAAGATAAGGAAGGACTGATCAGATAGGAGCGGAAGACTAATCTCTGTTTAAATTAATGAGAGATGAATCTCATCTAGGGCTGCACATCAGGTGGGTCGGGTTTAGCATCACCGGCATCCGACCCGTCATTTTGGCGGGTGACTAATTTTTCATCCGCACCTAACCCGCCGTAAAACGGGTCGGGTCGGTTCTGACCCGATTTACGGTGGGTCGGGTGCGGGTCACCCGCTGTCACCCCGCCCATATCAAGTTGGTACTACTGATTCTAATGAATTCCTTATTCCTGTTTTGTATTCTGTCATGTTCCTGTCCTGTTTTTGGTATTTCTGTATCCTGTTCAGTCACATGAAAATCCACATAAAGCTAAGTATTTGACGATGTGATGCACCTGATGTAGAGTAATATAACAGCGGAAAAATACTTCACCAATCACAGGAAAATGAACATGCACACAATTGCCCTATAATCCACAAACCCCAATAGTATATTCAGTCACAGGGTTCTTGAGTGTTTGACTCCATATGAAATAGACAATCCAGATGGCATAACTCATATAATTTCGTAATTGAAGTTTGAAACTATAATTGCATAGCAAGCAACCATGCTACACAACCCCCTGTCATGTTAACACAACATAGCCCAAAGATAATATTTTCAAATTTACTACATGGCCCAAATTAGAGAAGCACTTGAGAAGTTAAGATTTTGGCTAAAACCAATGGTTGGACCGTATCATCCCCAATGGAAGTTGGCTATGAAATATTCCGAAACATAAGAAAAATAATTATGTATATGAACACCAGAATAGAGTTGGATAAACAGGTCTACCGTCAAGAGGATTACATTTAGGAATGATACTAACCTTTTCTACTGATATCATAGAGAACAATACAAAAAGAAAGGACCATATATTTAGATATCATATCACTCGTCCGAACAAGCAAAAACTTACTATAGAAACAAACAGTTGCTGGAAAAGCTCAGATGGAAAAATGTCTTCTAAGAAACTCAAGATGCCTTCCCTACAAAACGCATGAATCTTTAAGTTTTTAAGTGACAGAGTGACAGTATTCTCTAGTCGTAGTAATAGAAGGTGGTGTTCTAACTTACACTGCCAATTCTTCATCAAATAGTGGTGCTTGTTTGACAGTAGGTAATGGTTTGGAAGTTCTCCATAGTTCATGCCACATATTGCCTACAATTTGTGGTCACATGAATCATAGTTAGGCGTATGCTTTGATCTGTCAGTTCCCTATATTTAACATCTATGCTCTAAAAGATCCATAACATGGGTGTGAGTACAGTTAAAACTATCACTAAATAATGTGCATCGTACTCAATATGTTACCTCACAAGCTACAATTTTAAGGTTATTATATTTCTAGAGTTTCAAATATAGAAAGCAACAATGCATAACAACAAATGGATGCGTGGCATGTCAAAGAAAAAAGAAGGGATAACCTTCTTTCTGCATTCGCGTACTCAAGTAACCATGTCTAGATGTCAAAGAAAAAAGAAGGGATTACAGTTATACAAATACAGTTTCACACAGGATAGTTCAAGCATTACATTTACTATTTCATATAAGCATAAAGCATCAGAGTGTCTATTTCATCTTCAAATCCAAGTTGGAAGGGCAAGTTACTGGAGAGTACAATACAGAGAAACAACTAATATTGGGAGATTAAGTACTTACTGCGTCCACGACGATTGAAGATATCATGATCACAACAAGAAAAAAGATCGCCGAGAAAATGTTGATTTTCGCCATTTCTTGTTTTCTAAATCAACTTTACTTGAACTCTGATACAATTCTTTCGCTATAAAAGATCTTCAATCGCCTTTATTAGAAATACTCATCGATGATTTTATGTATTTAACACTTACCAGTAAACACGTCGTAGCACCGGCCGTATCACGATGAGCTAGCTGTTAGCCAGTTAGGTTGATCCATCTCAAATCAATTTCGAACTTCAAATAAATCATTACCCATACTTCTTCATCTATCTATAACTCAATTCCCATCTCAATTTCTCAAAATCTCAATATCCATTCGAAACCTTAATTTTGATTTCAATTCAGAAACCCTAAATTTTTAATTCTTTTCAAATCAAATCTTTTAATAAGCATAACCATCTTCTTCTATATAATGTGTACTTAATTCCCATCTTTAACTACTCATTTCCATCATCAATCACCTCAATAGAAACCCTAACTTATTTCCCTTTCAGTTTATTGTTTCTTCCTCTTCTTTTTGCTTAATCCATATCAACAACATCTTCACTAACACCTTCTGAACCTTTCCTTTCATCACTCAATCACAAAGACCTCATTTCAACTCTCAATCTTCCTCACAGATGAAGAACATGGAAGGGGAGACGGAGAAATGAAGAAGAAAAACGAGAGGAAATAAAGCCTCATTTCTCTCACTCAGCTAATAAAGACTTTATGGCGGGTGGGCGGGTCGGGTGAGAGGAGCTATCACCCGCACTCGACCCGCCAGAATTCGGGTTTTAATAAAATCACCCGTACCCAACCCGTTCATCGGTGGGCAGTGTTCGGGTCGGGTAATTTTGGACGGGTACGGGGCGGGTTGGCGGGTTGAGTCGGGTTTGTGCAGCCCTAATCTCATCTGAACTATGCAACAATCATCACTTCAATCCTCCTCCTTCTCAAAATCATTCACACAAAAACTTCAAAACAGTAAGACAACAAAAAATTGGCAGGCTTCATACAGAAGATTAGATTTATCAACATCAATTGCAGTTTAAAGCCCATAAAATCCCCTCTCGTTTGATTCATTTTTTTCTATAATTGCAGAGTTTATTTTGTTTGAACTATAATTCATCCTTTTGTTTCATGATCACCGAACATCGTTACTGCCAGTTTGCAACATACCTTTATTTAATCAATCAATCTAAAAAGTTTGACAAACAGAGTTCAAAATGATTCACCATGGGTAAGAATTATAACTCTGATGCAAATAAAAAACCTAACAGAAATTTACACTCAAATCAATTCCAATTTTCATTTCGTTTATTTGATAAAAAAGTTTAAAGAGTTTTTTGATAATTTTTTTGTTCAAAAACATAAATCAGATGAGTGATTTTAATTTTAATTCAGATAACTTTTTCTGGACTAAAATAAAAGGAGCCATGTGATCTCTAATTTTTTTTTGTTAAAGTTTTTATAATTTATATATGTTAAACTCGCCACATCAGCAAGAGGGGGAAAATACTAAAAACGTTAAATTTATTTTAATATAATATTAGTATAATTAATAACGATATATATGAAAAGATTATTTACGAATTAAAACTATATCCATTTAAATAGATAACTAAAAATAAAAAATTTATGTTTATAATTTAGATGGAGGGAGTAACACATAAATATAAATCAACTGCAACAGTTTATACCCTATAGTTTATACCCTATAGGTTTCTTTTATGTAGTTATTTTTATTTTCTCTAACAATTTTAACACTAATTTCTTACCTCAGTGTTCTCTATATTGCCACTAAAAATGAGCAGTCCAACAACATTATTTATTACATAATCAAACGTGCAAAATTAATACCCCATGTAAATTAAAATTAATAAATAGTGAGGTTTAGTTGATATATTAAAGTGACTGATTTTTTTAGGAATGTGGATCATTATAAAAAGACCATGTTACAAAAAAAAAAAAAAAAAAAAAAAATTAGCATCACTTTATTTTACAACGAAAATCGCTACCAATATTATCAGATATAAGGAGAATAAACATGTAACAAATCCTCCCTCTAGGCGTCAGGACAATAGTCTTTCTCTGTTTCTTTTCTTCTAAATCGTTGATGTATTGTTAAATGACAAATAATGATCTTATAACAACAATAGATTCTGCTATAATTCTCCACCAGCAGGCTTTCCAATACAATGTTCTCATCTGTCAAAATATATAGCTATTAATAATAAAAGAACAGTGATGATTACAGAGTGTAATATTTCTTTGGTTCTAAGAAAAATCTATGTCCCGTACTGATGTTAATCTACAGTTCTAGTATTGATCAAAACAGTGGTATGGTAGTAATAGTAATAGTAATAGTAATACTAATAGTAAATCAAAAATGAAAAAGACTTGCCATCAACCACCTGACTTATCTCTATCCTCCCTCTAACTTTGTTGAGATGTTAGTGTCCTGTATTCTACCTGAGTTAAATTATTGTAGGCCGTTTTGCAACATCTCCTAAACTTCCAAAATAAGTCTTTACATGGACCTTACTATTAATGCAACTAGTTTGTTGTAATTTTCTTTTTCACTTGCGTTTTGCTTTGCCATAAACCTCTCTTGCAGCTAGTGCTTGTACTGGCTGCTTAATTAGCTTAGTTAAATCTAGGTATACTTGTTTATTTATACTTATTTTAATTGAGGTCCACAAATTTTGTGCCCACCTAGAGTAAAGAGTGTCTAAAAAAAGGTGAAACTACTAAATTATACTCATTATTAAAGATTCATGCTATTTTCAATCCACCATTATTATTAATACAATCCAATAAGAAATTAAACAAAATTCTACTATTTTTTAGAAACCAAATCAAAGTAAAATTTATGAATCCAATCCAATCTATTTTTCTTTTTCTTTTCCTTTTCTATTTCTAGTTTCTTTTATCTAATCTATAAATAACATGTTCATAAACCCTGCAAATCATATTCATATATCTTTTTTATTCTTCTTCACTTCTACTAATCTTTATCTCTATGGATTCTAGTAACCCTAAATCTAATTGTGGTATAGAAGATATGATAGAAAATTCTACTCATTCAATCATTGAAGTGGAAAATTTCAATTGCATTGACAAACAACACCACACGGTATTACTTACAGAATTTAATTGCAAATCTGAGTTCTTAAATTTTTTGATCAACCCTTTAATTTAAAGCTCAGTTACGTTCTGCTTTCAGTTTTTTTTTTTTTTTGAATTTTGGCTGTTTTTCTTTCTTTTTGGTAGACTAGAACAGGGTTCATTAAGGTGAATAACAGTGGGGATTGCTTTAATTATCTCACTGGATACTAACATTGAACACAATTCTTCTTCCAAAGGGAATCAAAATATAACATCGATGTGGAAAAAACCACTTCTCAGTGTCTTACTAAGAGAGCGCAGTATTTAGACATTTTCCTACCATTTACACCAAAACAGAGAACCACTAGAAAGAGTTATTTCCGAGTACATTGACCCCAAAAAGAAACCTCTACAGAAAGAACAGTTGATACTCCGTCAACACCGACTCCCCCGGAAAAGAAAAAGAAAATAAGATAGCTACATATGATAGTGTTTCTTTCCTAGATAAGCTCTCATCAAAATAACACCAACAAAATATGAGAACCACACTCTACAGAGAGTTGTTACACACTCAGTTATTGAGTGCACTAAGCATGCCTCCACCTGTAACAGGTAGAATCACTTCACAGCCAGGACCTTTAAGAGGAAGTACAAGCCAGTATAGGTATTTGTGTCTTCTTCTGATTTGGTTCAACAATCAGATCAGTGCGGTCCATGACTTTGTAGAGACTTTCGTCACTGATATCAGTATGAATCATCTTCTCCTAGGGATCTTCTACATCTTGGAGCAGAGCCAAGCTATCATATTCCTGAATCATAAAATTTTGTTAGCAAAAACTGGAGAATAAAGTGCCTCTGATGTAGTTATACCAGTAAAACCCATATGAATGTAGTTATACCAAGTCCTTGACTTTCTCGTGTTTGTAGTTTTTGAACCCCATACTGCCTACAAAACTAAAACTGTGCAACAAACGTAGCACCGTGTTGTTTTATCTCTCTGTTTTGGCATGCTTGTTGCTTGTAGTTTTCTTGTCTATTTGTTTGTTTTTAGTCGATTATGGGTATTTTCTAATTAGGAACCATTTGGTGATCAGTCTTCAGAATCTCATACACCTGTTGGTTTTGATGTACATGATAAATTCTCGACTAATGAGGTATTCGTTTTAATTTGTATTTCTTTATTCACAACAATTATTACGTGTTGGATAAAATTTACTCAATTGAATGTAATGTTATTTTTTTTCCAGGTTTTCGTCTCTAAGGATCATGTTAAACAATGGTGTCATATGGTCGCAACAAAAAACAAATTTTGTATTTCTGTTACCAAATCATATGATAATGTGATGGATAAAGGGTCGGTAGTTGAGTTTGGATGTGAAAGAGGAGGTAAATATAGAGCTCGAACTAACAAATCTTCTGAAAGCAATCACAACATGTCTCAAAAAAGGGTAGAAAAACTGGCACAAAGAAGTGTAATTGTCCTTTTAAACTATGAATTTCATGTGTTGAAGAAAGCAAATGGGTTCTTAAAATGCAATGTGGTGTACACAATCATGTTCCATCTGATACATTTCTTGGACATCCTTATGCAGCTCGTTTACAGAGTGATGAAAAAAAAATAGTTGATATGATGACTACAAGTGGAAGTAAACCAGGTCACATTTTATCATCGATTAAACGAAAGCAACCTGAAAATAAATCTAGTCTACGGACGATATACAATTACAAATCTTATACAAAATCCAATGAAAAAGCAGGCAAGACAAATATGCAACACTTGTTGAAGTTGTTGAATGATAATAAATATGTGGCATGGGATCAGCGCATTGAAGGTACAGATGTGTTGAGTCATATATTTTGGGCACATCCCGACAGTATACAATTGGAAAAATGTTTTCCATCGGTTGTTTTCGCGGATTCCACTTATAAAACAAACAGATCGAGATTACCGCTTTTTCATGTTGTTGGTGTGACATCTACTGGGACAAGTTTTACAGTGGCATATGCATTTATGTCAGAAGAAAAGCAGAAAGATTACATTTGGGCGCTCAAGTGTTTGAAAAGACTATACAACAACTCAGATTTACCTTCTGTATTTCTTACGGATCGAGAACAAGCCATAATAATTGGAATTTAAACTGTATTTCCTAATGCAAAGAGGATGTGTTGCAGTTGGCTTATTGCAAGAAATGTTGAAACAAATTTCGTTAAGTATACGAAAGATGAAGAAGAACAAAATGACATTAAAGAGGATTGGGAGAATCTGTGGAAGTCTGATACGCAAACGGAGTATGAAGATCTTTTAAAAAAGTTTATAGGCACATGGGGAAAAAATACAAAGCATTCATTACATATTTGAAAGATGAAATATTGGTAGATAAAGAATTTTTTGTTCATGAATGGACGAACGAGATTAAACACTAAGGGAACACAACCACTAACCGTGTTGAGAGTGAACACAGTGTGCTTAAAAAGTGGTTGCTTACATCCAAGGGTGATTTTACATATTGTTGGAAACATATGCGTCTAATGTCGGAATCGAGGATGGTTGAGATACTTAAAAAATTTGAGTATAGCAAAATGCATGTACAACATGAACATCAAAAGCTACCAATTTTCAAAGAGTTTTTGAACATAGTTCCCATTTATGCACTAGATAAAATTCATAAAGAGCTTACTTGGACAAATAAGGGTGGTAATCGTTGTCTCCATATACTTCACAAGACACATGGCCTACCATGTTATCATGAATTAAAAGAGTACGAACGGAATGGAACGACAATACCTCTTGATGCAATAGACAATCAGTGGAAACAACTAAGTATTCGTCCTTATAGTGTTGATGAAATGGTCGAATTTGACGATTTACCACAAATACCAAAAATTAAGCTCAGGTGGGACAATTCAAACGCGGTACAACGCATGTCTATCCTAGAAAAATTGAATGAGCTTGCTGATCCAGATATGACCAGGTTAGAGGAGCCAGTTATGCCTGTAACCACCAAAGGTCGTCCAACAAAAGCACAACAAAGAACATCGAACTTAACAAAGAGAAATACATCTGCATTTGAACATGGTAGAGAACAGATTCAGAAGTCAAAGAAAAATGCTGAGAAGTTAGAGAAGAATGCTGAGAAGTTGAAGAAGACCGCTGAGAAGATTGCCGAGAAGTTAAAAAAGAATGATAAGAAGCTAAAGAAAAATGCCGAGAAGTTAACAAAGAATGCTGAGAAGTTAAAAGAGAAAATCTCAAAATGAGGTTGATTCTGAGATTATGGTACTTTTATACAGAAAAATGCAGCGAATGAAAGTAGAATACCAGATTTGAACGAGTCACCTCGTCTTTCATTTGAGGAAGAAATAGTTGTTTCGAAAATTAAGGTCGCATCGCACTTGAAGAAACCATATACAAGTAAACTGGGAGATCTAAGTGATGAACAGAGACCGGATAAGTTGTTTGAAGTATTAGATGTTAACGTTATGCATAGAGTTATTCATAAATTGGAAAATGTTCGCGGTGATGGTCATTGTGGATATAGAGCTTGTGCAGAAATATTAGGTTTGAGTAAAGTTTATGGATGGAAGATTGTTCGGATTAAAATGATGTTTGAGTTAAAAACAAACATTGACCTTCATATTGGTATTATGGGTGGTAACGATTCGTGCTCGAAACTTGAAGAAAGGTTCAACCATCTGCCAGATAATGGTTGCGGATTTTATGGTTGGATGACATTCCCTGAAATGGGATGTTTATTTGCAACTACATTTAATTGCATATTTTCAGTTTTTCATCAATCGGAGAATATGACATATCTACCACTACGGGGTGAGGTGTTAGAAAATCCAATAATTGTTTCGATAGTGAATCATGGTGGGATGCACTTTAATTAGGCAGTTTTATACCCAAATGTTCCACTACCTCCAGTGCATCCCAATTGGATTTATCAATATCTACCATGTGCTGAAGGATGGGAAACTTACATTAAAGATAGATTAGATGAGTGGAAAACCTTAAATGTTGTTACGCGCTTTTAAATTTTGTTAATTCGGTTCTTATTAGTTTTTTTAAGCATTTTTTTTAAATTAATAATAGATATTAATAAAGAGTACTTAAGGTTTATGTGTCTCCTGTAGGAAATTACTTCTAGGTTACTGACTAACTCATTTATAACTACTATTTCTTAGTTGCATTTTCTTTTGATATGTTTGTGCTCTCTATCTATATCCTTGCTTCTACTCTACACCTCTTATCTAGAAATGTCAGTTTCTTTATATATGAGTAACAACATGTATATGAACATGAAGAGACTAATGTTTAAGAATTAAGTAAGTTTAGGCAACGATTACAAAAGCAAAAAAAACGGACATACCTGCAAGTCTATCAGGAATGTATCTCACGGAATAAGATGCCAGTCAAAAGAACACTTCTTGTCTGCAATATAAGGATGGGACAGATTTAGCAGCAAGAAGAAAATGAATAGAAAAATGTAAAGTTTTAGAAACACTCAAATACCCATTCTGCTCCAGCCAACTGAGAGTGAAATGAAGCGGCAGTGTGCCCATCAACCACGGATGTAAGAGCATAAATCTCAACAACTGAAGAAAAGAGCTTTCCGTGGTCAAAAGGATAAAGAACACCAACAAACGCCAAAATAAAAATTAAGAAAATCCTGCCAAAAATAAAAAGATCTGGATAAGGTAAATTTTATGGTGAATACTTGTAATGTTAGCAAATTGGAGGATCCATCACTGAATCATGGAATTAATAGCAATATTGTCAACATTTGGGTCTCGACACATGATAGTCGGGTACACATGTGTCTACAAAATTCAGAAGATCCATCAGAGGGTAATAACGTCCAACCCTTTGATACGTAGTACGTTTTCTTGTGGTTTCCCTATGTTTGTGGTTTCTGTATAACTGAGGTTCAATAGAACATTCCCCAACCAACGTAACCCACGAGCATGAAGTATGATTATTAACAATGGAAATAAGCTGCTTCTTCTTCTTTTCATTGCATAAGCTTATCCAATAAAAGATGCACCAGTATATTGAGGTCAAATGTATCAACATGTCAAAAGTAATGTATGAACAGTACTATTCAGATAACTTACAGGGTCAAAAGCTGTGTACCAGACCCTAGGATTGCACATAACAAGGATGCTCGTGGAGGATATCTAAACACATCCCCCTGAAGGTGCTTCTCTGATTGCTTTTTTTTATTGCATATAGGACCAACAAGATTTTCTTTGACATCCTATGGCAATGAAGTGAGCACTATTGAACCTTTTCTAATAGATGAAAAAAAGGTCACAGCAAAACATGTGGTGTTTTGGGTTGAGAAACGATTAGCAGCTCAAGGAATACTTCATCTTTGGTAGAATGATCAGTAGGATGAATTTGAAACCCCACCCACCACACAGACACAGAACCAAACTCCAGGACATAACTCATTTCATTCATTTCATTCATTCATCCAAATAGTGGTACTAAAATTTAACAATTTTGGATGAATCACTACCACTAAGATTAGATTATTATTCAAATAGTAAAACAGTAAACCCTAACTTAAACAGTAAAATTGGAAGAAGTAATTAGACCAATTCATCATCCAACCAAAATGAAAATCTAATGTAATCAATACAGATTTAGTTTCAAATTCATCACAAAATTCAAAAAATTAATTAGAGTTCAAAAAGTTTTCATAATCAAAACGAAGATTTACCTGAGAGTGTTATGAAGAAGACGAAGAACACAATTGGCCAAGCATGAGCAGGATCTCAATCTTCAGGTAAATAATTTATCTATCCTAGTTTTATTCATCTTTAGCGCATCATCATCTCCATTGCTGTAATAATGATTAATCCCTAATTTGAGTCAACTATTAAGACAAAGAGTGACTTAAAAGTCAACTTTTTTTTACTTTTTTTTTAAAATTTTGATGAGAAAGAGACGTGTGTAGATTGAAATCGTTGCCACAAGCTGATCAAACACTATCAGTACTGCTTTAACCGACTCCATTAATGGCAGTTTGTTTGTTTTTTAAGCTTTCAAAGAGAGAATGCAGTGAGGGAGTGAGGGGAGATTTGTAGAGAGAGTAGATGAAAAGGTTTGAAAAAAAACTAAATCCAATCCATAGGATTGTATTAATAAAAATATTAAAAAAATTGGATTGGTTTAAGTATATGGATTGGTTAATAAGAATAGTGGATTGCAAATAACAAGAATCTTACTAAAACTTAAACTAAAAAAATTTCAACTCCATACTCTCAGATAATTTTCTAGTAACGCATTCCTCTTAAATATTTTTTTGATTCATTCATATATTCAAAATTGAAATTTTATAAAAAAATAAATAAATAGTTTTCCAGGGTTTAACCAGAATTGGCTGATATGAATGTTCACATTAGACGATTCTAGCCAATCGGCTAATGTGCATGTAGTAGCATAAAATCTACTACTACATCACAAAGAGATTTAACACGTAAAATGAAGAACTACTAACAAATGAGAAACAAAGTGCATGAAATAAAGATGAACATAAGATGTTTTACGTGGTTGGGTCATTAATGATATTTACATCCACGGGATAGGCTTTTCACTATGATTTAGTATTTTTACATGAGACTCCTTTAAAGAGGAGTGAAGATCTTAGTGTACTCTAGAAAAGAAGAGATAGCTAGCCTAAAGGATAAAGGAGGGAAGAGGCATGATCCCTAAAAACCTATCACACTTTTTCTTTTATATAGAAAGTGGTATACATCGAATTACACCTATCCCTTTAGGGATAACTAGTTAGGATAAGACTAGTGATGGTGTTGATACGGTTTGGACGACTTAATTATATTGAGCCGCTACAATCCAATCTTGCGCCAAGTATCCCACTACAATGCACATACACGTCGGCTGATTCTGGTTTGATGTTCTTCATGGTTGAAAATCAACATAGAATCAGTTGATGTAAACATTCATATCGATTGATTCTGGTTAAAAGAAACAAAAAAGGTTTATGTTAGTTTCTTAGGACACAGTTCTGTATATGCAAATTCATATTTACCGATTCTTGTTTAAAAAAATTCCAATTTATGATGTTGGGTTTTAGGCTACAATCGGTCGACATGAATTCTTGTTATCCATTTTTCCTGTATGGTTTTTACTTTTTAGGTTACAATCAATAAATGTTGATTCTTTGTGTTCTTCGTAAATGAAGAATATCAAACCAGAATCGATACACATGTGCCATCATATTAGCCGATTATGGTCTACTAGTTGAATTAATCAACACTAATTAATCAGAGGCAATTAGCCATGAACAAAAATAGGTGGATGAGGGGTTTTTAAAATTACTTCAAAGTGACCTTATCTTTGTCTTATTTTGTAGGCCTCAAACTAACCAGGTTAATTAGTGGTTTTCATGGATTTATGTTGTACTTTTAGGGACTTGGTTACCATTTTTGGAATTTCTTTCATGTTCACTACACCAAATTTGTCCTTTAGCAACATATCAGAGCTGTTGTTGGACGGGTTGCACCATGTTGCAGATTTTAGCAACAACTTTATCTCTGTGCTAATCTTGATCAGCAACGGCTGCTACCGTTGGTAATATTTTATATTCGCAACATCTGCAAACCGTTGCTAAATTTTTGGTTTTGTTGCTAATTATACGGATATCCCTACCCGAACTAGATATCATTGGTTCTGGTTCTAATTTATTGGTTCTGGTTATAATTTAGCAACAGTTCATTGATGTTGCTAAAATTTTACAACGACAAAAAAATGATCAAGTCTGACCTAGTCAAAATCGATTTTCCTCCATTTTTTTCCCTGCAATTACCCTAAACATCTAATTCTTGTGATTCAATATAATAATTTTCATATTCAACATTCCCACATATCTAATAATTTAACTACAAAGCCGTGTAACCGACATAAATTTTTTTTAGCATTTACTTCGACATGTTCTGAAACTCTCATGCATTTACATGTTCCATGTTACAGGTTTAAACATCAAAGATATTCTACTAAAACAAAGCACAACCGGAAGAATTCATATTTAGAAGAATTTATGTAGATAATTGTTTATGCCAAAAAATCTTTTCAGCTAAACAACCAATCAAACTCTTGGATTCAAGTTAAATAAATGTAAACTAACAATAGAGAAACATTCTTTTATGTAATAAAGAATTATACTTTTTCAAAATGTTTATGCTTAATACAATAAATCATCCAGGTTTTGTAATTTCTGGGTTTATAAAACTGTTTACAATTTTCAATTCAATACAGAAATTCATACATTATCCCACTACTTCCCATAAGTTTGTACCTAAAAAGTTCTTCCCTCCCTTTCTCTGGTTTTTCTCTCTCTATTTTTTCCGTCCTCCTCTTTGTTGTTTGATCTCTTCTATTTATAGATCTATTTTTCTGGGTCGCTCTTTATGCAACGTGTCATTTTCTATAGCCTGGTCATCGTTTCTGGATCAATTCTTCTTTGGGTCGATCCATCTTGTCTCGATGTATCTATCGTTCTTGTATTTTGTCTTTTACTTGGTGCGATCATATAGATGACAGATCACTCTTAATTACTTTCCTGATTCGATGCTTTATATGTCCGACGCGTGCTTCCTTATCTTCAAAGACTTCTGTAATCTCGATCATTAAAATAATAGAGTAATTTACTTTCTCGACCATAGAGTAATTATTATATTTTACTTTCTCGATCCTAAAATAATATAGTAATAATAACTTTCTACTTTCTCGATCATAGAGTAATTATTACATTTTACTTTCTCGATCCTATAATAATATAATAATAATAACTTTCTACTTTCTCGATCAGCTATCATTTAATGCTGTT
>JAJJMC010008370.1:6811803-6894608 GCA_023531435.1 Papaver californicum | reverse complement strand
TATATTTCTTTTGTGCAATAGTTCATCTTTTGATTTAGTTTATAACAATATGTACGTTATTCATGGCCTAAATTTATTTATTTTTTTAATTAGGGCTTGTCAATATGGATAATCTATGGGTAGGGCATTATCCTAATTTTTCTATAGAAAAATCTGACTAATTTTAGGCCTACTGAATTTTGCTTACAACTGGAGAGTAGGATAAGGGATGTCTAATTTTGGTCAAAAACACCAAACTACCCTTTACTCATTAATTAACCCTAATATTAATATCATAATATAAATAGAAAATTCATTCTCTATTAATTTTGCTACTTTCCAAATCTATCAAAACCCTAAAACAAAATCAAACTTCTACTTCCACCAAACTTTTCAAATTCTCCTAAACCAATTTTTCCAAAAAGAACTCGGATCTCCCATCCCATTCGATCTACAAGGTAAATCTTTATAAACCCATACTTCTAGTAGCATTTTTGATTGATCTATGTGTGTTAAATCTTACTTTTCGTGAATCAAAATCCTGAATGAACATGAAGAACATAACCAGAATCGATGGATACGATAGATCCACTTCGAACAATTATATTTCATATTACTTGTAAATAATTAGCATACCCAGAATCGTTGGACATGGAAGATCGTATCTAACGATTCTACCTTTTTATTTATTTTTTGACTTTTTTCAGATGGGAAACGTTGGATATGAAACATGCTTATCCGCCGATTTCTGTTCGTATTCTTCTTTAACAAATAGCATATCCAGACTGTATACAACGATTCCATTGTTTTATTTTTTTATTATTTTCTTTGTCGAGAATCGGTGGATGATCTGCCTTATCCAACGATTATGGATATGTTATTTTTCGATCTGTTCACTTTTATTGTTAGAATCATTGGGTACACATTGTCTTACCCACCGATCTGTTGTATTCATGTTAGTGGTTAAACTTTTGTTGTTAATTGAATTAGTGACTGGTGATTGCTAGAACTAGTAGTAGTTGTTGTCGCCGGTTGGTGACAATTAATAACACCGGTAATGATATAGATTATTTTTGTTTTTGAAATTTTTGATTTTTTTTTTTCACTTTACCCATACTTATCTTTGTTCTTCAATTTAATCTTTGTAGGCATAGATAACAATCGCAACAGGAGTTCCAATTACACACATGTCCCTTTATGTGATGTAGAAAGACAGGTGAAGCCTAAGATTGTGCTAAACCTATATAAGTTTGGTTTTGGGAGAAAAAACAAGTTGGAGCAAGTAATGAAGCTACTTTGAGAGCTCGCCTTAGATGAACTTGACGAGTTATTCATGTTGCGAAAATCAGAAGAGAGGATATAGAATTGTGGAGACACTGTTTACCAATGTTCTATTTAGATGATCCAGATAATGGTGGTGCCGCTGATGGTGGTGCTGATTATGTAAATGTCGTTGACAATGTTGCCGATAATGGTGATAACTGAGAGGATGATGAAAAATGATTTATTTTATAGATGTTTATTTATATGGAAAACAATAGTTTATGCTTCTTTTTTAAGGTTTGCAATGACTATAAAGTTTAATTGGTTTTATGGATGAATGGACTATCTAATGTTACATCCTGGATCATTAGATAGGAATCCGAAGATAAAAAGAGAAACTTTCTTTGCACCTAGTTTAGGCGTAGCAGCTATCTTTCGATTCATCATGTTCTTCCAAGGATTTCTGTTTGCACTTGGACGAGTTAAGAAGCCCCCAACTCATCGTTTTTTCGGGAGCGATCGAATATTTCTATGAAGCATGAGTTCGATAACAAGGTATCGAACCTATGGATCTACGCCACAAGCATGAAGCGTATGCTTGCATATTCATCCATAGGTCAAATCGGATATGTAATTATTGGAATAATTGTTGGAGACTCAAATGATGGCGTAACGATCTGGGCACTGTCTCGGAGAGAGGCTCGGTGAAATAGACATGTCTGTGAAGATGCGGACTACCTGCAAGCGCGTAATGAGGGACGTGATCTTGCTCGTCAAGGTAATGACATTATCCGTGAAGCTTGCAAATGGAGCCCTGAGCTTCACAGACCAAGAACTACGAGATCACCCCAGAATGAAGGAGAATGGTAACCCCACCATTTTGTCAGTTTTTTTAATTATGTTTTATGGTTGAGTCAATTCGAATTAGTAAATTCGATGTAAGTGGTTTAATTATATTTTATGTATTACTTTTCATTGCACATGGTCAAACTTCGGCTCAACGGCTAGTTTTTTTTGAAAACATAACCATTAACACTTTACGCGTATAAATAGAATAACCCATTCTCCATCATACACTACTTCATTCAAGGAAATCCTTCTCCATCATTTATTGCTTCATTCAAAATAAATCCTAGTAAAATGGATAACCCATCATCATCAACAACCAAATTAATTGTTGTTATGGAAGAAGAGATACTCAAAGAGCCGCTAAACAAATTAACAACTGAATCAAACAAAAGGAACTAGATGCAGATGTTAAGAGAGAGAGACCGAATGAGTTATAATTTTTTACATCGTTTTGGATCTTGCTGAAGAGAGCCGGCCTGATAGTCTATTCTGGAATCTTGTTAATATGGGTCCTTTCATGCCTAAGTGGGACGGTAAGTTAATGAAACCACTTATATCTTATTAGGATGAATATGTTTTTTCTCGCACAATAGCGATTAGAAAATTATGCTACAAGTACAACGAGTTTCTATCTAAACACGAAGGGGACAAGTTTGCAGCGCAAGAGGAATATACCAAATGGAAAGGCGAACCGTTTAGTCATTTCGAAGCTGCATTGATAATTGAATCTCATACCGAAAAATAAAGAGAGTTTCGTTTAATGCAATTTACTAGTGTAAGCAAGTTTATTTTATTTATGGAGAGTGTAAAATATTTCAATTAACCTTCATCATGATTATGACAATCATCGTTCACTTTAGAAAGCTTATATACACTATTGAATTTATGCACTATAATCTTAAATGAGAAATAATGCTTCTTTGACTTATTCGTGTAGACCTTCGATGTCCTATTCACATACGGATTTTCATTCGCTATGTGACTTTCATTCTTGCCACTTCTCTCGCAAACAATTTCCAAATGATTACACCTCAACTACGTCCTAAGACTAATGTGCATTTTATCTCCATGCTTTTGTCCACAAACCACTGCCTTGCATCGTCCTTCTTTCCAACATCAAGTCAGTGTAATAGTGGAAAGAAGTATCAGGCCTCATCTGAGACACAGGTTCAGGTTGGTCGTCGCTAAGCTCTTGAATAATGTACAATATAAATCGAAAAATTAAGCCAACATAACTGGCGGATAGGTAATAATCGTATTGGACGATTCTTAACAATCGTTCTTTAGGTATATACACATCCACCGGTTCCACCCAATCATGATTTTGGGGGGAAATTCCAAGTGTTTGAATCGGCACACGTGAATTTATTTGTGTGCCGATTCTAGCATTGAACAAAGCGAAGTTTTTCTAACCACTTTTCCAATTATAATCTGTCGATATAGGTGTCCATAAAAACCGATTTTTTCACTCACCAAATCCCCAAAAACCGAACCACAATCAGTTATTGTTCATGACCATATCCGCCGATTCTGGTTCATAATTTTTGAAAAGAGATGGAATCGGTGTTGTGGTGTCATCGTTTTGAGTAATGCGCAGGCCAGAAAATAGTTCAAAATTTACTAAAAAGATCATCTTTTAAAGATTATAAATACTTACAAGAAAGTTGTGTAATCTATTAGACCCAGCGGCCAGGATACGTTCCCCATTTGGTAGTGGTGGCCAGGATCTCTCCCCCTTTCTCAGTTTAGTGTTTCATCTATGTTTTTATAATCCGACGGTTAAGGGTGGATGTTTATCGAATTCCCTTTTCAACGTCATACGTTACCCCCTTCAGCATTAACTACAAACCCTATCCCTTCACCTGCTTTTTTTTTCTTTCATTCATTTTTTTATTTCATCGCAATTCTTGATTTTTTTTTCCCTTCATCGTATTTCTTTTACATTGAATTCATTTGATTCAAAGTCCTTAACATGTATACTTGATGGATGGAAGCATTAAGATCTTCATTTTTCCGGTTTGATTTTTCATTTGCTTTGATTAAAATCCTCAACTATGTTTTGGTTTACACGTTCTTGTTCATCCAACAAAAATCCCAAATCAGTAGGATCGAAACACGATAATCTGATTGGAGATATGTAGATGCACCCACTGCTTCTTCACTACTAGAATATATGTTGACACAATCAAAATCAGAAACCCCTAGTTTTCCTCAACTTCTTCTCCTTCTTCTTCAAACTTTCAAAAATACTCTACTCTAATTATTACCATCTAACTAATGATAATCCAATTTGAATCACCAACTAATTTAACCACCATTTGAGTTAATTAATACTAATTAATCATGGCAAATTAGCTAATAAAATTAGATGGATAAGGGTTTTTTGTTTTTACTTTAAAATATTTTTTTTTAATTTTTAATGGTAGATCTTAGATAAATGAATAAACCCTACAAAAAACATGATGATATTGTTATTGTATAGTGGTCAAATTATTGGCTAATATTATGAGTAACTTGAGTTCGAAACTGTTGAGCACCAAAACATTTATCGATAACAAAAAAAAACACAATACAAAGTATCAGTGTCGTGTGGATTCGAGGGTCACTTAGGGTCCGTTTGACACGCCAGTATTAACAATGCAAGACATTGCCAATTACATATAGTTGTAATGTCATGTAAAAGAACTACGTGTAATTCAATGTTTAATGTTTGGCATGAACATAGTATGGATATAATACAAAGATGATATTATAACTTTAAAATCTAATTACAAGAAAAATAAAAGTTATAAATAAATAAAATAGAAGAATATATAAAATAAATATTTATAAAATTTTAAGAAATAGAAAAAAAATATTTTTTTTATAAACAAAAGAGAAGTTTTTCCGAAAATAATAATAAAAATTAAAAAAAAATAATAATAAAAGAAATCAAAAACAAAAATAATAAGAATAGGGATTACAATTGAAAATATATTTAATTATGTAATAAAAATAATAAATTACAAATAATTAAAATAATAATGAAAGAAAGAAAAAGAAATAAAACTAAAAATTTATTATCTAATATTTAATAATAAAAAATGATGTTAAAAACAATAAATAAAAATATATTCGATTATGTAATAATAAAAAAAATAATAATAAATGAAAGTAATAAAAAATATTTTTTTTAAAAAATAATAATTAATGAAATAAATAAATAGATAATATTTAATAATAAAAAATGATGTTTAAAAAGAATTAATAAAAATATATCTGATTAAGTAATAATAATATATTGAATAACAAAAATAATAATTTTTAAAGAAGTAATGAAAAAAAATGAATAAAAATTAAATATTTAATAATTGATAGAAGATGTTTAAATAGAATAAAAAAAATCTGATTATCATTATTTAATAATAATAATCATAATAATAAATTGAAAATAATAAAATGTTAATTTTAAAAAATAATAATTAATTAAAATATATTAATTAAAATTTAATAATAAAAAAATAATATTTAAAATGAATAAATTAAAATATATTTAATTATGTAAATAAAATAAACGATCAATATTTATCAGCGATGTAATAAAAGGATGTAATTCAGAACCGTATTTAATACACACCTCGAACGATAAGTGTTTAATTTATCCTTTGAAATAATAAAAATTACATATAATTACTGTGTCATATAATTGGATATGTACCAGATACTGAACATTTAAATTCAATCCTTAACTATTTCTTTTAACTCCCCTACACCCTCCAGTTACCTCCTATGTAAGTATTCCAAACGGATCCGTTTTGAACAACTACATCCGGTATAGTAATACCATTCGTATGGAAATTACACATTGAATTTGGCTGTAAGTGGGTTCCACATGTAACTAAGATAGCAAATATAAGCTGCGAAGAAAAATAACTGAAATCTCATATTTATAAAGACCTGCTTCTCTCTCGTGAAGTCATAGCGTCCTGGAGGAGCGTTGCTTCACACCATCTCTCCCTTCTCTCACTCTCTCATATCTTCTCTATAATTTAACTAACAGAACTCAAAAACCCCAAATCAACAGACCATCGAGTTTCACATAGAGAGAGATATCATGGGTTTCGAAGCAGAACCTGAACCTGAACCTACCTCAGCACCAAAGCTATCACTGTTTTCACTACCTAATCAATCACCCGAACCAACAGGGATGCTAACACCACCACTAAGACCACCAGCTTCAGTTCCATTTCTATGGGAAGAAGCACCGGGGAAACCTCGCGTAGGCTGCAGGGAAAATTCTAGCAATGATGTCGCCAGGTGTTTAGAATTACCACCAAGGCTATTATCAGAGGTTAAGATTACTGAGATACCCTCACCCACAACAGTTTTAGAAGGTCCTTACATTACCGGCAGATCCTCTTCATTTTCATCAGCTTCTTTCAGTAAAGAACGTTTTTTTGATACCAGTCATCATCATCATCATAATAATAATAATAATAAGGTAATCGGACAAGGGTATTTTGGAAACTGGGGGAAGAAGAATTCTAGTAGTTTCAAGGGATTTGGACAAAGTGCTGAGGATAATATTGTCATCTCACGTTCTTCTTCTTCTGTATCCTCTTCAGTGTTTCTGACTGAAGTTTTTAACGGTGGTGCTGATGAGAATTTTACAAAAGTGAAGATTACACGATTCAGAAGAAGAGGGAGTTTCTTGAGTCTTTCAAACACAGGCTCCCAACTGTGGGTAAGTGTTTGTTTTTTTTCTTCTAATTAACATTTATTTCTGAAAATGGTTCTTAATCAGCCATACTGAGGGTCTTTCTTTTGAGTGATAACCCACTTTCATTTCACATTTCTTGCTTTTCTTTTCTACTAATTTTCATGGAACATGTTTAGCAAATTTCTTTATTCACAATTCCATTCTAATTTTAGACTTGATTAGGTTATTTCATTGATCATTAATTGATTTTTAGTGAAAAAGTTTCAATATCTTAATGAAGAATCCGCTTGCTGTTTTCTTTTAGCTTTTGATTAATGTCAAACTCTATGAGGACCAAGGGGGAAAAGTAAAAAGAATAAGCTTTTCTTAGCTTCTTACGTTATTTTATTTCTAACAAAATATCACTTTACAGTATTTTTGGTCTGCTATTTTTAATAATATTTTTTCTTCAGAATTTCTAAATGCAACTTTATTTTGTTCAATACAACTAAATAATTAGGAAGTAGTCGTATCAGGAATTTTCATAGAAAATTGTGAGATTTTGATAAATATATTAATTTTAGCTGTTTAGCTCAATCAGTGATAAATCAGATATGATTTGATTCTGAATGGACAAAGACATGATGACCCTATGACAGGTGCATTTCTTTCAGATATTTGTAGCAGTTAGGGAATTAACACAAAGGTCAACATTACTACACAAACACCAGTAAAGTCCACCAACCAGCCACTTAAATCTGGACAAAAATTCAACCCACTAAAGCCCTTTAATTTTCTGTGTATATAATATGTAGCTTAGGATTCTTTAGCCACTACACTACAGCAAATTTGAGAACAAGAAACTAATGGTTGATATCACTATGATACACCAAAATTAATGATTAGAATAAATAAGTGACACCAACTGGGTAGGGATTTGGTTCCCCCGGATGTCAAAACAAGAAACTCTCTCTGAAATGGATGCTTGCTTATTTAAGTCTGATGTGTATCTTCATGTAATAGCTCTGAATTTTGCCTGAAAGTTCATTTACGCAGAGGCACTGAAAAATAAGCATCCTATCTAACCCTGACAAAAACTCTTGTTTCCTTCGACCTCTGAACATGTGAAAAAAATACAAAAACACCATGGATACTAAATGTGAGATTTTTATTGATTTATATCCCATATAAATATTAAGTTTCGATAAAACAAAAAATTTATACATTTAAAATAAGTATTGTTTATTTATTATATTGAAAGTATTAATTATTTATATTAAATTTGTTTTTATTATTTTTATTGTTTTTTATTAAAATAAGATAAAAACATATTTTACTATGATTAATGTTTTATTTTTAGTGTTCTCTCTGAGATTTTTAAATTTCCAAAGTGTATGATTGGTCTGCTAATACTGCTTTTGGTGTTTTAGAATTCTATTAACTGCGAGATTTATGCTATCATAATGTTGCAGGCAAGCATTTATGGGACTTTTAAACAACTGGTCCCATGGAAAAGGAGGAAGATAAATAGAAAATTGAAGAGAAAAGAAGAGGAGGAAGAAGAATAAGAATCACGCAATAAGCTCAACGTTTGATCAGTCTATCATCTGTCATGTCATCAACCCATCAGTTGCTACGAGCTTAGCCTCTTTTCTTGAAGTTTTGTACATAAGTTGCTAGATATAAAACAAATTTTATTTTATTTCATTTCTTTTTGTCGTGAAGCAAAAAAAAGATAGAGAGTTAATTACATTATTGTGGGTGTGGGTAGGTTTTGTTTGTCTCTCTCTATCTATGTGGGTGCGGTTCTACGGAGGTTTTTTGTTACCAGTTTTCTAACGCTTTATGTGAAACTTTTATTTTCTTCAGTATCTCGAGCTTAGACAGTTTAATCTTTTCATCTTGGTGGCATCCCTACGGATATTTGGATTTTGATTGCGTGGATAGGGGAGAAACCAACTAACCAAGATCTGGCTTATTCTGGTTTAAGCCCTTTAAAATCAAAGACCTACTGTGAACTGTCTTACAAAATAAGCCCGTTACAACTAGTGTTATGGACCAGATTCATATGGTTCACAACCTGCTATAAATCGTTATTGTGAAAGAATTGAGTTTTATGGTTGCAAAGAGATAAATTATAACGTGTTACATCATTATACGCCGGAAAGAATATAAAATTTCAAAAAAGTACAACTAAATTTTAAAAAGAAAACTAAGCTAACAATTGAAAAAAAACGTACTAAAATAATAAAATGCGTAATAAATTCGTATTAACTTTAATTTTCAGCGTAAAATTATTTGATTTTTTTTATGATTCACAACTTTGTTTCCTACATTTGAGAAACTAAGCTGTGGAAATGAGGATTAGACAACCCTCTTCTCCATCGTGAAGGTTTTTTAAACCGCCGTCTCTTTCTTATTTAAAATATAGTTAAAATTCACTGTAAACCTGTCTCCAACTAACTTGTTTTAAGCCTAGTCTGTGTTTTTGCCCGTTTCTAGTTGCACCACTGTTAATGTTGGTGGCACCAAACCGGATACAAAGGTATAAAATGTTCAGACCAGCCCACGAGTCAAGCTTTGACTTTGTAGCAAAAGTGGCAATCCCTTAACATTAGTTTCCTTTATTACTTTTGATATGTAATTTCTTTTCTTTTAAGAAAATTCTTTAAGCCGTTTCAAATCATTTATCCACTAATTTTTTACTGTAACGCCCCACCTTATCATTCTAGGTCGGCTGCCCTAAAATAGAAGTGTGGTACTATTCGTGGGACAAAAAGCACATTCAAGCCTTCAAGTCAACAAATGTCAATCCGGCTTTCGTGTGGGTTTTTTGAAGAATAATAAGTTTTAAGAAGAAGAAAGCTGCATTTATAAATGTGAGTTATAAATGAATCCATTAAAAATAACATCTTTAAAAGCAAAGGTTTATCCTCGACACGCAGGTCGGTTATTTAAATTAAATGGTAAGAGTTTTAAAAAAATCTAGACATAGAGGCAAACTAAATTCGGTTGTCTAGGCACCTTGAAGACGTAGATGCTGCGGTCCTCCGAAACAAAAAGTCGCACTACTGGTCAGGTTGTTCCGCGACTACTGTATCCTGAAAAGATAGTAAGTTGGGTGAGAGCTCAACTTAAAGTAGATTCTCACATCATTATGCCCTTTACGAATAATTTAGCAAAACAAGGTTCATGAAATGACTATGTTAGGTAAAAAATATTTTAGAGAGTATCTCTTTGAAAGTAGTAAGGTCGACGATCTAAACAAAAATATATAAATTTATAGAAACCAGGATAACACAAGGGCACATGAAAAAAAAAAGTTGTATATACAAGAAACGAAAACAGTTTTCCCACCCACGGAACCAATCGACTTCCCCTCTCTAAAATTTCATTCTCTAACTGTACGACGACACTTATCGACCCTTGCGTAGTCCACTTAATTTCTTATAGTGCTTAGAAAAATAAGTGTTGTCGACCCCCTTTCAAGATAATAGATCCATATCTTCTAGGCGACCCCTCGGTCATCGCCCATCAACTTCTGGGAGTCGAACCAACTACGGACGATAAAATCTAACAAATAGCCACACCATTTATTCAAACAAAGTGGTTATAATACGACTGCCAACATCACAGGTTGACAGTCACCAATAATCATGCACATATTTTATTAGTCATCTACACACACATGACTTCCCAAGTATATGACAGAACTACGCACCTTTGTATACACTATCAGTATTCCATAAATCAGAAATTCATAATCTCTAATACATTCCTCACTACTACAGGCTTAAACCTGGCGATCAAAAGAAAAATGCTAACCACAACATCAACTAAAAATATTACCTAAAGTGGTAGACGCCCATTTTAATCACACCTAAATGATCAAACGACAAAACCCATTACCAAGAATTTATTAAAATGTAGCAACATGTAGTACACAATACCATTCAAGAACCCATATCACAATTCCAAACTTACCGTATTTAAAATCAAAGTTAGGTCTCACCAAAAATTAGCAAGTAAGCTAGCTAGTTAATGTCTCGACACAACAAATTATTGTCTCGACACTACAAGTCTACACACAAAGATAAGTATGAAGCACCCAATTTCCATGAAATGAATAGTTCAGTCATTATACCATCCAATGGACTAAAATCTATAACCACACATATACAATAATTCTATGAAATACAAACAACCCTTAGAACTTGAAGAAAAATGGAAGAACAAATTCATAGTTACTTTAGAAAAGTCTCCAATGACCATATTCTAACACTTGTATCATTTCGAAAAGAGTTCAGAAATATCTAAAACTCCCTACTTAATATCTAGAGGTAATTCATAGTTTAAGCTATTCAACAATACATAAAAACATCACCATAAGAAACTATGACAGAATCGTTTTTCCAAAAATCAACTCTAACATGCTTTGTTTTAAAGTCGTTACAGGCTTCATTAGGCATCAAAAATAAGCAAACAATATCTCGTTGTAAACTAGATAAGTTCCTCTACAATTTCTTATAAGATAACCAGGACTAGTTCAGAGTCTAGGTACTCCAAAATCAGTCAACAAAACCAGTTCACGCGCTGCCCTTCAGAAAGAATCAGCTGCGACTGCCAATATTGAAACATTTTTACACGCTTCATTAATTGGTAAAAATAATCAAATGAAACACAAATAGAAAGGTGAGACCGTCATCTAGAACTTTCTAGTTTTGTGCTAGACCCAATTCTATCGTTATCGTACTAAAGAACGCCCATAAAATTGCTGCAGTGTGACTCCTAGCATGTCTTCCAGATTTCCCTCCAGTCACTGAAACACTCATATCGCTTTCAATTTAACTCCAAATGAAACAAATTATATGCCCCTGGAAAGATGAAAAACTCATCTACAATTCTAGTGTTTTAACCCAAGACCAAATCACATTCTAACATGTCCAAAAGATATCTCAAAAATACTGGCAGACCACCAAACTTGCTGGATGAATCTACTGACGCCTTCAGGAACATCACCAAAGCCTGGACCTGAGTCTGTAAGCTACTACTGAGCACAACAAGAAGCTAACTCTGTTCACTAACTAAGATACAGGCTGGACTTCTATGTAGGTCTGACGTCGTTCCAATCTTGGACACTATGTCTGCACCATTACAAGGCTAGACACAGGCACTAAGCCTGAACACTACTAAGTCCGTGACATTCTTTTGTCACGAGGGCTGCCTGAACCTCTAAGTCTGTCACAAGTATGGACACCACTAACTCTATAGCAAGACTAAGCCTGAATCACCCCTACTCTACAGCAAACTAAGCCTGTACACAGACACTAACCCTGGACACATGGAACTAAGTCTGTACTTGACAAAAACTTGTGGATTCTGGACACTATTTAGCCCTGACGCCTTTGTCACAGGGGCTGCCTGAACCTCTAAGTCTGACAGGAACTGAGTTTGTAAAGGTACAAAAACTAAACCTGGACACTAAGCCTGTGACTTTCTCTTGATACTAACCGAATAAGAACAACTCCACACAGGTCAAAACTGGGAATGGAAAATCCTTTATACACAGTTACAAACATGGAACTGTTTGATCCATAGCTCTATTTCGACTGCTTGCAAATGTTTCTACCAAAACCAAATCTACCATAATGAGAATAAGGATTAGAGAACCTACCTGATCTAACGCAATAAATCCCCAAGACGCTATCAACACCCTTCGATTAAAATCAGTCTTCTTATTCTTCTGCTTCTCTCTAGGTTTTTTTCAAAGAAAAGGTTTAGGTTCTTCTGAAAGCATATTCCACACTAACAAAACCCTAATTATCTATAAATACCTTAACTAGTCTTCCTAAACTACTAGGACTTTTTCTCCCCCACGTAGTGTTAAACCTATCATGAATAACTAACCTAAATCTAATACTAGAGAGCATGTTGTTCTAGGATAAGGGGTTTTACATCTACCCCACTAACATATTTCCTCTGTCCTATTTTAGTTATAAAAATAGAGTTTTTTTAATCCTAATTTACTTGATGAGTTTTTTCGTAATTTTTTTTAATTTATTTCTACTTTAAAATCAACCACTAGTTTTGAAAGATACAAATTCTTAATTTAAATATTTTTCTTAAATCTTGACATTTATTATAACTCTACTTACTCTTAAAATATCGTTATACCTAGGGCTGCACATCGGGTGGGTCGGGTTGGGTTTAGCCTCACCCGAACCCGACCCGCCAGTTAGCAGGTATTTTGTTTTTCACCCGCACCCAACCCGCCGTAGGACGGGTCAAGTCGGGTCTGACCCGACTTTACGGCGGGTTGGGTGCGGGTGACCGCGGGTCACCCTCCCAGAATCCATCTATCCTTCTGTCCTGTCCTGTTCTTTTCTGTTTAATCATTGCTAATAATCCATCTGTTTAATTCAATCTCACTAACTCAATGACAAGTCAGAAAACTAGAAATAGGGTCAGTATAAACGTTGGGGCATTTCTTTCCCAATGCCTTAATTTGATCAACCTACTCATATATCCCTACACATGTAAAGCTATTCAACCAAAAATTAAGAACAAATTTAGATACAGGTACAACACAGTGAACCATCAAAAGTTCCAGACAAGTAGGATCAGAACAAAAACAAAATTCAGAAGCATATGATAAACCAAATTAATAATATCCAGTTCTAAACATTTAAAGGGCAATGAATCAGTATACAAAAAGATATCAGTCTCATCATTTGTAACCTATACAGTGACAACATAGTGGAGATTTCAATTTGGCTAAGGAAATACAACTTGGATAAGCTCCATCATAATTAAAGAACCTAAAATAGAACAATTTTGTAAAATTGATGTGTACGGTATAAAACATGAAAGCAAACAAATAGTAATTCAATAACTGACTACACAGTAAGGACAAAATGGTGATAACAGATGTATTCCTTTCAACATTCTTCAATCCAAACCAGTACACATGTTGACTTAATCCATTTTAATTGTTTGGGTACAACGAATATATATTTGATAAGAGGAAACTTACAGCATGAACAATGATTCAATGGTGATAATAGATGTCGCAGCAAATAACTACACTACAAAATCAAGTTATGAATGTAATTATTGTTTAAACTAGTTTTTGTAACTCAAAAAACAACAATCAAAGAAACACTCTACTCATGGGGGTTGGTTGCATATTGATTAATAATCTGTATACAACAAGAAGCCCAATTTGATGGGGTGAAAACTGCTTTTTGTTTGACCGCGAAGTACGGAAGGTGGAAATCAAATCAAATCTTCAAAGAGCTAATACGGAGAAACCAAGGCGAAGAAAATAACAACAAGTTTTTGAAATATGCGGAGAAACCAAGCTGAAACCTAAATTGTAATATCTTTTACATATGATTCTTTCAACTATCAATTTAATTGTGCAGGAAAAATCAATATATATCATTCCTTATGTCAACCAACAATGTATGTTTAAGCAATGCCATAGCAAAATTTGACATGGATTTCCGCGATTCATAAATTCAACAGCGAAAACAGGATGATTTCTTATAAATGACATGGTTATCATAATCCAAAAAAGTAGATCAATCCAAGATTCCTAGTTTCATATCAAGACAAAAATATAAGCCCTAATCTAAACTAAAGATAATTCATCATCTACTCATATTATAATCTAACTTCTAGATTTTCACTAACAACAAAAGCAGAAAAAATCTACTGCAATTCCACAACAACAAAACACTAAACTAGATAATCAAGGAGCAGCAGGAATAATCATTTTGTGAACTACAATTTCATTATAACAATAAAAACAAGCAGAGATGATGAACACAAAATAACCCAAATTCAAAAATTAGAGAAAACCACTAAAAAAATTGAATCAAAAATAAAATAAAATAAGTAATGAACCAAATCAGATAAAAGTGATGGAGAAAGTTCACCAGTAGATCTTTGAGAAATCTCCGAAGGTCTTCTGCTAACTGCTAGTGCTACATCAACAACAAGCAAGAAAAAAAATTAGAAACCTAACTTAAAACAAATTTAATAAACAAACAAGAATGAAAATAGAGAAAACCCCTAAAATATTGAATTTATAAGAAAAAAGAAATAATGCAGTTTAACTATTAAAGCATTGCAGTTTGTAAAAAATATAAAAGAAAGAATGCAGCAAAAATCAAATCTCAAGAGGGTTTCTTAAAGAGGTGATTTGACAAGTTCAAGAGGGTTCGAAGGTACAATCACTCAGAACTAATGAAACCCATAATCAATTTCTACTCAATCATGTAATCATACAAACATAAATTTCAATTAGGGAATTTTTACTTTTAAAGCAAATACAGATACAATAGTACAGTACCTACTACCTGATAGAGATTCGAGAAGAAGCAAAGTGAAAAGATACAAGGTGGTGGTGATGGTGTGCTCGATTGAAGAAGAAGAAAAAAACCGAAAGAGAATGAGCCGCCTGTATCCTATATTCCTGTTAGTTTGTTACCTGTATGAGAACATTGAGAAGAATAGAAGATAGTTTGATAATAGCGGGTGGGCGGGTCGGGTAGGGTGAGAGGAGCTATCACCCACACCCGACCCACCAGATGACGGGTTTTAAAAAAATCACCCGTACCCGACTCGTTCATCGACGGGTCGGGTGCGGGTCGGGTAAAATTGGACGGGTACGGATTGGGTGGGCGGGTTGGGTCGGTTTCGTGCAGCCCTAGTTCTACCTATTTCCCATCCTTATTTTTTTAAATCCAAATCATATAAATTAATTTTTTTTTTAACTCTTTCTATATACGGTAAATAAAACTCACCCTATTATACGGATAACCTTCATCTCCATCCCACCATTTTCCTTCTTCCTTTTTCTCAAATCTGATTCCTAAATCGTCCATCCAAAAAAATAAAAGTAAAAATCTAATCCTAAATCTAGTGCTACCACTATTAGAACCTGTGTAATTCATGCCAGCACCACCACGCCACCTATACATTACCATCACACTACTCCCTGTATTGTTTATAGACATGATCTAATAATGGTTTATCCAATATTAGAAGAACCAGAACTAGCTAATTATTTTTTTAAGTTAACCTTTTAATTTCTGTATTGATGCAGTTGAAACAAAGCGTCAATAGACCAAAATGGATATACCAATTACCAAAAAAACATATAATTTTTATAACTTTTATTGGTATTTCACTATTTTAATTAGGTTTTGTTGTATTCAGCTGTTCCCAAATTGAACAATTTTATAAACTAATGCATTATTTACTTTAGTTGTCCATACTCTCACATTATGTATGGAAGTAATAAGATTTGCATTTCGATCTTCAAACCCGATTAAATTGGTAATTTGGGATTTGATTTCCAAACCTAATTAATTTGGTGGCGGCAGCGGTGAGATTCATTGTTCAGGTTATCTATGGAAAGTAATATTGTGTGTTTTGTTTACTCAATTTTAAATGAGTTTTGTAAAATCTAATTAATATGGTTGGGATGTGATTTAGAGAATATGGGGTGGGAAATAGATAAAATCTAAAATATATATTTTTTAAGTTTAAATATTCTCTACTACTACTAAAACTCTACTTTTATCAAAAGGATCTAAAAACTAGGAACTATAAACTAGGTAAACTAAAGGGTTATGTGAACTTTATGTCCCATTAAGTAGTATATCTTTGCGATCAAGTTCCAACTTTGTCTAGAAACACTTGACCAACTTTGTTTCTATCCCGGTCAAACACTTGACCAACATGGACTACCTTGACCGTTGCTTTTATTTTTATTTTAAATTCATATTAATTTAACTAACGGTGTTAGTATGAAAATGGAACGATGCAAAAACTAATCTTCTAATCCAACAACATATTTTTGATCTTCTGCATGAATGGGCGTGGTGTATTAAATATTGAAGGTGAAGTAGTAGACCCAAATGATGAATTAGTTTACATCATAGTTGAATTATTTGACTGAATATCTTCAATAATGCCCTTCTACTTTTGTTAAACTTCTTCAATGATAAATCATTCCGATTCATTTCCACATGTGACATGTCAATTATGATTATGCAGAAGATGATTATGATCATGAATATGAACATGATAGTTTACTCAAAATCAGAGAGAAGAATTTTAGGAAGATGATGATATTAATAAAAATTTTTTCATTACAAATTTAATACTAAATGATTAGTATTTATAGTTATATCCTAATTACATGACTTAGTCTTAACAGATAGACTTTAGTCAAGTCAGACTATATTTACTTAGTCCATAACAGACCCCCTCAAACTGATAAAGTGTTACCGACCTAGACAGACACTTTAACAGTTTGAACCAACTATTTGACTGAAGTATCAGCAGAAGAAGTCCCAAGCAAAAGCAGCAATAGCCTGGAGAAGATTGGATATCATAAACCCTTTTTAAACAGATCAACCAATTGATCTTCACTTGCCACATGATGCAACTGGAGGAAGCCAGTCTCCACCAGCTCTCTGACAGCATGATAATGGATCTCTATGTGTTTTGACCTTGCATGAAAATCAGAATTAGTAGCTAAAGAAACTTGTACTATCACAGAAAAAGATGCACAGAACCCTTCAAAGAGAAATACAATTCCTTTAAAACATAAGAAACCCATTGCAACTCAGCTGCAGCCAATGTTAGACACTTATACTATGCCTCAGCAGAAGACTTGGACACAGAAGGTTGTTTCTTGGATGACCAAGCAATCACTGAACTGCCTAACAAAACCACATACCCAGAATTTGACCTTCTAGTGTCAGGACATTCATCCTAATCAGAATCTGTATAGGCCTTCAAACTCTGTAAATCACCATACCTAAGATAAATGCCTGTACCAATACTTCCTTTCAAATATCTCAGAATCCTTTTGACTAGAAACATATGCATATCTGTTGGTGCATGCATAAATTGAGACACATATGTAACAGCAAAGCAAATATCTGGCCTAGTCAAAGTCAGATACTGAAGACTACCAACCACATTCCTATATTCAGATGCATTGCAATAAAACTTCATCCTTGATAGATAATCTGTTAGCCTTCGCCACTGGTATCTTGCAAGGCTTGCAAGTCAACATATTAGCCTTTGAAAATAAATCTAGAGTATACTTTTTCTGAGTTAGAAACATAGTGTCAGAAATCTATTTTGCTTCAATACCAAGAAAATATGACAATGACCCTAACTCCTTCATAGAAAATCTTGCACTCAATTCTAAAATCACTGTAATAATCAAACTATCTGAACTACCAGTGATTAAAATATCATCAACATACAATAATAACACCAACATGTCTGACCCATTTGTAAAAGTGAACATAGAAGTATCTGACACTGATTTCTTGAAACCATAAGACACTAGAAAAGAGCTAATTGTCTTGAACCATGCTCTTGGTGCTTGCTTCAAGCCATAGAAGATTTTCTTAATTTTGCACACATAGGAAGGATAATCAGGATGAATGAATCCTTGAGGATGAGCCATATACACA
Organism: Papaver californicum; assembly: GCA_023531435.1. NCBI lineage: Eukaryota > Viridiplantae > Streptophyta > Magnoliopsida > Ranunculales > Papaveraceae > Papaver > Papaver californicum. The sequence goes on along the minus strand of JAJJMC010008370.1, from coordinate 6,876,332 downwards.
GTTTCCTCCAAATGACCATGTAAAAATGCATTAGAAACATCCAATTGTCTAACAAACCAATTATGTGTAAGTGCAATTGTGAGTACAATCATGACAGTAGCAAACTTCACTACTGGACTAAATGTGTCTTTGTAATCAACCCCTTCTAATTGTGTATATCCCTGAGAAACTAATCTAGATTTATACTTGTCCACAGTACCATCTGCCTTCAACTTGATTCTATAAACCCATTTACAACATAAGATGTTCATCCAAGGCTCAGGTGGAACATAGTCCCAATTCTCCTGTTGTACAAGAGCATTCACCTCCTCCCTCATAGAAGCTAACCATTTGGGATGCTTAGAAGCTGTCTTAAAAATCTTTGGCTCATCATGATGTGATAATAAAGATGCAAAAACACTAGGAATTGGATGTTTTGCAGTGTAATGAGCAACATGATCAGGAAACAATTTAGGCTTGGAGATTCCTAACTTGGATCTAGTGACAATAGAACTACTATGAACACAATCAGAAACAGGTTGGACTTGATCAATAGCAGAAGGAGAATGAACAGAAGAGATAGAATTAGAAGAATCAACTGCTGAGAAATAGAACTTTGATTCATCAAAAACAACGTGTCTAGAGATATAAATTTTCTTAGTGATAGGATTATATCATTTGTATCCCTTGTGCATCTGACTGTAACCAATAAAAACACACTGAACATATTTTTGAGAAAGCTTATCAACTCTAGAATCACCTAGAAAAGGATAGCATGTAATGCCAAAAAATTTCAAGTATTTATAGTCTGGTATGGAATGAGAAAAAACCTCATAAGGAGATTTGTATGCTAAAATCCTTGTTGGTGTTCTGTTGATGAGATAAGTGGCTGTTTGAAATGCATCAAAACAAAATTCTTTGGGACAATTAGCATGAAACAAAATTGTATTGCCCATCTCAGTTATGTGCATGTGCTTCCTTTTAGCAAGGCCATTTTGTTCTGGAATTTGAGGACAAGATATTCTTGTCAATATTCCATTAGTATAAAAAAAAAACTTAAATGGTCCCTTGACAAGTTCTGTAGCACCATCCACCTGAAATGACTTTAGTTTTGTAGAAAATAAATTCTCTGTTAAACTTTTGAAGTGAGTAAAACAAGACAAAACATATGTTTTAAAAACCATTGGATATAGCCAGTGATATCTACTAAAATCATCTATAAAGACAATATAATATCTATAACCAGCTAAAGAATATACTGGTGCAGGATCCCATAAATCACAGTGAATCAATTCTAAAGGTTGAATTGTATGAGATATAGAAGAAGAAAAAGGCAGCTTCTTACTTTTAACAAGTTGACATGGATGACAGAGAAATGATTTACTGATATAGTGGGATTGAATTTGATTATTTTTCTGTAAATGATGAAGAATTTTAGAGGAAGGATGGCCTAGTCTTGCATGCCACAAGGTATTAGGATTACCCACAATAGAGGTTGTAAATGAACACTGACTTTGTGAGGAGATGGAAGATAAATTTTGGATTGGGTACTGATTATCAGCAACAGCACCATGAGCCAACAGAGAGTCATCAATCACACTTCTTATCTCATAACCACAGGGATTAAACACAAAGTAACAACCATTATCCTTTGTAAGCTTTGCAACTGATAAAAGATTATGCTTAAGTTCTGGTACTAACAACACAGTGTTCAACCTAAAACTAGTTTGAGGTGTGTGCACAAAGGAAGTTCCAGTTAAAGAAATAGGCAAGGTCTTACCATTTCCCACCATGACCTTCTCTTTTCCAGCATAAGGAGAAGTGTGCTGGAGTAATGAAGAATCACCAGTCATGTGAGAAGAGCCACCTGTGTCTGACAGCCAGGTTGTTGGTGTTGAAAATGCACTAGTGTCAGAAGCAGGATTTAAATTGAAGGTTGAGAAGGCATTCTCCAGTTCAGTTACATTAGCAACAGCATCAGAGGTCTTCACATTCTTTGGAGAAGCATATATAAAATAACATCTGCTTGCATAGTATCCCATCTTTCTACATATCTGACTTTCTACAGCAGAATAATCAGTCTGTGGTCTTCTTACTCCACTAGAACCAAGAATTGGTACTGAACCAGAAGAAGAACCATTAGAAGAATCAGATTGATGAAACCTTGTATTAGTTCTTGTATTCTTTTATTCTTGTATTTTCTTGAATGTGCTGGACCAGAATAAGATTCCAATCTTGAACCAGAATGTACATTTCTTGTGTAAAAAGCTGCTGGTTCTGGAGAATCAAACTGATCTGCCATTGTTTGATGTTGATCATATAACCACTTCTCATGGATTAACAATCTTTCCTTAATTTTCAGAGAAAATATATGAAGACTCCCTATTGTATGCAGAGACAACAAAGTTGTCATATTCTCTTCCTAATCCATTCAGAATATGCATAGTGAGATCAGCATCACTTACTTTTCACCAATTGCAGATAAAGAATCAGCCAACATTTTTACTTGATGAAGATATAGAGTAATTTATTGAGTACCCCTACGAATATTATTAAGTTGATTGCAAAGCATACCTCTTCTAGCAGCAAATTGTTGTTTAAAAGTTGTTTCAAGAAACAACCAAATTTCTCTGGAAGAAGACAAACCTAGAACATCACTAGAAACCGTTGATGTTAATGTTGTTGTTAAACAACTTACAACAAATCTATAAAGCTTTCTCCAATAAATCCATCTTGGATTTGTAAATGGAAATCCATTGCTTAGTATTTCTGTTGGTGGTTCTTGAATTTCTCCATTAACATACCCATACAAATCTGTGGATATGAGAATTGACTCAAACTGATCTTTCCACAACAAGTAATTTGTTGAATCAAGTTTGATTGAAATAAAGTTTGAGATATTAGTAAATGGAAGATTAAAATGTTGTAATGAATCAGATTCTGCAGCAGTTGAAGTTGAATTTGTTCCCCAAGGATCTGATCGATTAGCCATGCTTCTAGTAATAGGCATAAAAGATTAGTCATAAAATTGTTTGAGGATTAATGTTGAGATTAACCAAAATATTTTGATTCAAGAAAATATGTTGAAGAACTGTGTTGATGAATTGTTGAATCAGATCCAGAAGGTTGTTAAGAAAAGATGATCTGTGTTGATAAAGGTTGAAGGTATTTGAATCTTGTTTGAATGATTTGATTCAATGATTTTGATAAATTTTGTTTAAAAGATTTTGATTCAACCTTTGCTCTGATACCATGATAGTTTACTCAAAATCAAAGAGAAGAATTTTAGGAAGATGATGATATTCATAAAATGTTTTTCATTACATATTTAATACTAAATGATTAGTATTTATAGTTATATCCTAATTATTTGACTTAGTCTTAACAAATAGACTTTAGTCAAGTCAGACTATATTGACTTAGTCCATAACAGAACAACATTATCTAAACCTAACAAATATTAACAAAAACAGAATCAATAGAGAATCATTTACTAAATTCATAGAACCGTTGAAAACATCATCAAACTAAGATTTTATTTCAAATCTCAAGTAAATAACCCATAAGCATCCGTTTTAGTTCACAAATGGACACCAAGATGAACAAAACCCATTGGGATGATATAACTACAGTTCGTCATCGTCTAATGTTTGTTAATTCAGTCAATTTCTTGAATCATTCCACCTCATATTCAATCCATCAATTTGTGGGATGATTATTTCATTTAATCCATCAAATTCAATCTTAAACTCTATGTTGTCCCATTTACATCTTTAACCAATGACTCTCTATAAAAAATGGAACACTCATAGAAACCATCGAACGGTTATGGCCCTGTATTAGAAACATGAAATAACATTAGCCGTTGAAGTATAGAATATCAAATCGAGATTAGCTTGATAGAATAAATATTAACTCTTGTTTGAAGTATAAAATATTAAATCAGGATTGACTTGTTTTAAAGGGAAGGAATGTTCTATCAAGTGTTTATCCTATGATGGTCAAGAATCATGATGATATGATGGAAAAATCAGAATTAAAAGGCAAAGAAAGCTAACCTTTTCGGGATAATGATTTGGATATTTTGTAAGGATTCAGGATAATCATTTTGTAATGATATGCAGAAAACTAACCTGATTTTGGGCGAGTAGGCGAGAAGAATAAGGATGGAAATCATTGTGTCGATCTCAAATAATAATTTCATAAAATTTATAATATCGACCATCCATTAATGCGTGATCCTAGATCGACCATGTGTCCAAAATTCATATAGGTTTAGTAAATAAATCAAATATTAGATTATGTTTAGTAATTTTAAATACGTAACCCTCTTTTAGAGGGTTAAAATAGTAAATTTGAGGTAAACCTTTGACCGAGACCCAAAAATAACTCTAGATAAAGTTAGGACCTAATCGTAAAGATATACTATTTAATAGGATCTAAAATCAAAACAAGCATAACTTAAATATGTTACGATATACTAATTTAGGGCATATGTGCGACCCAGAGTGTCACTCTTTTATTCATCGGTACAGAAAAACATGAAAGATATATAACATAAGATTCTAGTGTTATATACCTGCTATGGTAAGGAGTGTCTCGTATCATATTCCGAGTTAATTGTTAATCCTTGATTAAATAACATTAATTAGATAATTAGCTTAATTATTAGTTAAGATTGAACGGTAAGAATAATAATAACCTCTTGATTTATAAGAATCAAGCCCTCTGGTTCTTTGAAACATAAACTAAATTGATTCTTATATATAACGTCCAACAAAAACTTCAGATGGTTTTCACCTCATCAACCCTTACAATCCAATATTAACTACTAATTAAGTGAAGAAAGGCCAAAGACCAAATGTAACTTGTTCAAATCTACGATTTCTTACATCATCAGGTAGAGAACGAAGAAACGAAGCCAACGACGAAAGAATGAAGTCGGAATAAGTCATTCCGACTTTGTATGTGAAAGTTATAAGCAAAAGAAAAATTAAGGGAAAACTAGTCATTTCAGGGAAACTGCTATTGGCCACCCATCGTACGTTAAGGGGCAGACGTGTTTCAAGTGGATTATTAAAGGCAGTCAGGTCTTTTACTGAGGGGAAGCTTAAGTTCACATATTGTTATATGCACCAGCTATTTTGTTCAGGGCTACCAATTTTTGAAAGGTAATGAAGGCGCCTTCCTTTTACTAAGGGCGCCACCATCTTCTTTATTTCTCACGTAACAGTTTAGAGAGAGAGAGAGAGATTAATGGAAGAAGTGATTGATCAAAATAATGATTCGATGATGATTGATTTTGGAACAGATGATTTTCGAGATTTGTGGACACCATAGGGTCATTAAAGATGATAGAAGGCATGGGTTGGAATTGAAAATAGGTTTTGAGAAGAGAAAACAAATTTTAATGGTGGCTGTGACTTAATGGTTATTCATGGCAGATGGATAGAAGCCGAGAAGGGAACTGTTGGCTGTAGGTCGATTCTGTAATTGCTGGTGCTCGTGAACAAAGATAGTTGAGATGAATTCGATAATGTGGCAGAGACGCTATTGACTGATGGGTAAGAGTTGAGCTCGAGGAGATGATGGCAGTAATGGTGATTAAATGATCGAGTCTGCAGAGAAGATGCTGCTGCTATTATTCGTGATGGTTGATGCTGTTGATGATGATTTCATGGAGCTGTAATGACAGTTCAATAGATGGGTTGATGGTGATGGAAGTTGTTGGCAGTGAGGCTGTCGAAGTTATGGTAATAAGGTTGGCAAGAAGACGAAGAAGAATGGAAATATAGAATTTGAAGTGATGGTTTAAGGAAGTCTGCAGTTTGCTTAGAACATGGCAGTGATAAGATAATGGCAGAAAAGGGTGAGGTTGAGACGTTGTTGGTTCATGGAGCTCGAGTCCGAACCTGTGATGATTGTTTGAGAGAGTTTGAATAAAACAGGGAACTTGAGTTTGATTTTGAATCAATTTCGTGACCGAGAGTTCAGCTGAGATAATCGATGGAGAAGATATGGAAGAATTTGAGGTTTTACAGGGAACTCGTTTCTTGTTTAGAAAGAGTCGGAATTTGATTTTAGAGAACAACCGCGTGAAGTGAAAGTGAGAACATGGTGCAGCTTCTTATAGCAAGGTTGGATGTACATCCAATTCCTAAAGTGACACGTCAGTAAACAAGTTTCCGTTTAGTTACAAACCAATCAAAAGCCGTAACCATTTTGTTATGTTTCTTCGTGAAACACTGAATCAGAGGCACTTAATTTCTCAAACACAAAACTCTTACCACCGACTTTTTGATATCAGGCCAAGACTTGCGTGTGAAGAGATTTGGCTCCGTAGCCTATATATAGCCTGCTAGCCGCATCCTTTTGACACACCGAAAATAAAATAAAATTCAGAGAAATAATTTGGAGAAGCAGTGACGGCTTGGATGGAGTAGGCTTCTGCTGCGACGATTCTCGATTTACAGTTTTAGTTTTATTTTATTTTATTTTATATTTTTATTTTATTTTATTATTAGATACCTATTAACTATGTCTAGTTAATTTTTTGATTGATTGAGGATGATCTCTTAATTCTACATCTGATTTAAATTATTTATAAAAATTTATTTTGAGTTCTTCATATAATTATCGTTTGTTTTTAATAAAATTAATGTTTAAAATTATTTATAAAATTGTTTAGGTGGCCAAATGAATTGTTTTGTCAAATAATCTAATGCTTGTAAGATTTAGGGTATCCGTAATTGTATCATAACGTCTTAGACAAGTAGAGAATGTGAGACCTTGCAGAATGATTCTGTGGAGCAATCACGTGTAAAAACAACACTAGAAAGTGGACCGGACGTACTGAGTTTAACTGCTAGGATCAAACCTAAATTCACAAACCCTAAAGCATTCAATTAAATTACACCTTGAGAGCGTACTTCAGGGTGGTTCAGCCGAATAGAATTTGGAGACTAAGCGTACCTGTTGACCAGTGATATAAGGAATTTTGAGGATAACTAAGCATACTTGTTATCCTACGATGGGTGATAATTTATTATTAACAATAAATAAGTGGATATACTAATTTAATGAATACTTAGTAACGAAGAAGGATTCCTTGATCATATTTCCCTTCATTGATTTCAACCAAATTATTTTAATTTAATTTGCAATTTATTTTATTCAAAATCTTTTACAAACCCCCCTTTTGTAACGTTAAACAACTGAAAAACCTTTCTCTTGGTGGGAACGAACTCTATTTACTACTATATTATTCATTTGTAAAGTAGAAAATAAGTGAATTAATTTGTGCACCTACGTAACGCATCAAATTTTGGCACCGCTGATGGGAAGCAGTCGGTTTTAGTTGTTATTATTTCTGTTTCTTTTTGTTTTTAGTTTTTAACTTTTTTTTTTAGATGTTTTTGGTTTCAGTTACTTAATTTACGACATCTAAACAGTGGGATTACTAAAGGTGTGGAATTCAAACTCGCAAGGGGACAATACTACCAGAAACTCAATTTTTGCTACAAGATCCACCAGCAGAAGAGATGGTTGATCCTATACCACTTCCACCTCCAGAGAGGAAGACGTTGAGAGATCTAACATCCTCATGTTTGGACTCTCCACTACTGTGTATTACTATGAATGACACAATGGAACTCAAATCAAACCTTTTTCACTAGCTTCCTAAGTTTAAGGGACTCTCAGGTGAAGATCCTAATTGACATCTGCATCAGTTTCAGAATACAATAAGGAGTTTGAGAAACAGCGATGACGATTCTTATAAAGCTTTCCTACAAGGTTTTCCATTCTCACTGGCGGACCAAGCAAAATCATGGTTATACTATATTCCTTCCGAAAGTATTAACACATGGACCGAAATGAAAAAGATGTTCTTGAAGAAGTATTTTCCTGCTTCTAAGGCTGCAACTATTCGTAAGGAGATCAGTGGCATTGTGCAGATTATTGGAGAATCACTGCATGAATACTGGGAAAGGTATAAGAGATTGTTGGCAAGCTTCCCATACCATCAGATACCACCATAACTTATCATCACACACTTCCATGAGGGGTTACTACTGCATGAGAGGCACCTTATTGATGCTGCTAGTAGTGGTGCATTAGATAATAAAATTATCGAAGAAACTACGAGTTTGATTGAGAGTATGTATACAAACACGCAACATTTTTACACTAGAGATTCATCTACAGTTTGAAAAGTTAGTGATATAGGTGATTCTTTGCACATAGAACAACAAATTGGTAATATAGAGAAGATGGTCCAACGGATATCATCTTCAGTTATTCCTACATACAAAGATGATGCTGAGGTGAATGCTATATTTTTTAATCAAAGGACGAGGTATGATCCTTATTCCAATACTTACAATCCCGGATTGAAAGATCACCCAAATTTCAGCTCTGCGAACAAGCAAGCTGCAGCTTCTATGCCAACTTATGAGCGACAAAGTGGTTTTCAACAACAACAACAACAATTCCAGCAGCCCCAACAACCTCAGAATCAAGGTTCTAACCTTGAATATTTGCTTAAATCTTATATTCAGAGACAAAATATGGCGATGAAGGACATTCAAACTCAAATGGGGAATTGACGACCAATATGAATCTACTGAAGGCACAAGCATGGAAAAACTTGATATCACAACCTGTTGTGAACCCAAGAGAGCATGTCAACGTTGTAACTCTAAGGAGTAGAGGAAAATTGAAGAGCCACAACAACAAGAAGAGGATCGTGACGACATAGAAAAGGAAGTAGCGGTAGAAACCGTACTAAAGGAAAAGCCAACCTCAATCATCCAACCTAAGGATACGGTGCCTACTTTTACTACTCCACCACCTTTTCCTAGTCTCTTTGCTAAGTCAAAGAAGCAAGCCCAAGATAAGGAAACCATTGATATCTTCAACAAGATACAAATCAACATTCCATTTATTGAGGCCATCAGAACGGTACATAGATACGCCAAGGTTCTGAAGGATTTATGTACAAGGAAGGATAGGTTGATTGCTAATGAGATTACTCAGGTTGGAGAAAGTACTTCAACTATGTTACTGAAGAAGACGCCTGCAAAGTATAAAGATCCTGGTGGTTTCACAATGCACATTACTATTGGTACCAAGAGGTTTGAGCGTGCTTTACTTGATTTTGGAGCATCCATAAGTGTTATATCAACTGATATTTATAATTCTTTGAATATTGGACCTCTAAAAGAGACATGGATTACCATTCAATTAGCAAACAAGTCCAATATATATCCTAAGGGACTCGTAGATGATGTGTTAGTTCAAGTGAATGAGTTAATCTTTCCAGTTGATTTCTATATTGTGGATATGTAGAATGGAGAAAATAGTTCGTCTACTTCATTAATTCTCGGGAGACCGTTTACGAAAACTGCAAAGAAAAAGACTAATATTGATAGTGGTACACTCACTATGGAGTTTGACAAGGAGATTATTCGCTTTAAAATATTTGAAGCCATGCATTATCCTAGTGATGTTCACTATACTTTCTCTATCGATGTTATTGGTTCGCTAGCACAACAAATGTTTGGTTTGAACAATGAAGATGAACTTGGAGTTGTATTGCGTAACAACATTGAATTGAGCGTTCATATGCATCTGAACTTGGACGTTGACTTAGCAAAAGAGCTAGCGGAGATGTGTGGTTCTTTAACGACATTATAAGAAGCTCAAACGGGTAATATCTCATATATCTCTTTACCCATAACTAATGAAGTTCCTTTACCTTATGTTGTGAAGGCACCTGAATTAGAACTTAAGCTTCTACCTGATCACTTAAAGTATACCTACTTGGGTGATAAGGAAAAGTTTCCAATCATTATTGCGAAGAATTTCACGGCAATAGAAGAAGAGCGTTTGATTAGGGTTCTGAAAGAGCACAAAACAACCATTGGTTGGACAATTGCTGACATCAAAGGCATTAGTCCATCCATGTGCATGCATAAAATCCTAATAGAAGATGATGCAAAGCTAGTACGTGATGCTTAGAGTAGGCTTAACCCACTAATGATGGAGGTCGTAAAAAAAGAGATCCTCAAATTGCTAAGTGTGGAGGTGATTTACCAAATTTCTGACAACAAATGGGTTAGTCCAGTACATGTGGTACTTAAGAAGTCTGGTGTTACCGTTGTTAGAAATCAAGATGAAAAACTTGTTCCTACACAAGTTCAAACAGGATGTAGAGTATGCATATACTAGAGAAAGCTTATTTCGGCTATCCAAAAGGATAACTTTCCTTTGCCTTTCATTAATCATATGTTAGAGAGGTTAGCGGGATATTCACATTATTGACTTTTGGACGGTTACTCGGGCTACAATCAGATTCTTATCGCACCAGAGGATCAAGAGAAGACTATTTTTACTTGTCTTTTTGGTAAGTTTGCATATAGAAGGATGCCTTTTGGTCTTTGCAATACGCCTGCCACTTTTCAGAGATGTATGGTTAGTATATTTTCTATACGTGGAACGCAATATTGAGGTATTTATGGATGATTTTAGTGTTTATGGCGATTCATTTTATATATGCTTAGAAAATCTTAAACTTGTTCTAAAAATATGCATAGACACCAATGTTGTTCTTAATCTGGAGAAATGTCACTTTATGGTAAACCATGGTATAGTCTTCGGTCACATTGTGTCCTCTCGAGGGATCAAAGTATACAAAGCAAAGATACACTTAATAAAAAACTTACAATACCCCACTTTGGTGAGGGAGATTCATTCGTTTCTTGGTCATGTAGTTTTTTACAGGAGGTTTATCAAGAATTTCTCCAAAATCTCAAAGCCAATCTGCAAATTGTTGCAAAAGGAGGTTACCTTTAACTTCGACCAGGAGTGTAAGGATTCCTTTGACAGATTGAAAGAGTTGTTGACAACTGCACCGATAATAAAGTCATCCGATGGAGTTTACCGTTCGAATTGATGTATGATGCGAGTGACTATGCAGTTGGAGCCATTTGGGTCATAAAGTGGACAAGCGGTCACACGTAATTTATTATGCATCTAGGACCCTAAACGATGCATAAATCAACTATTCTACCATGGAGAAAGAGTTGTTGGCCATAGTTTTTGTACTAGAAAAATTCAGATTTTATTTGGTGGGTACCAAGGTTGTTTTTTATTCTGACCACGCAGCACTTAGGTACCTACTCAAAAAGAAAGAAGCCAAGCCATGGATTATACGGTGGATACTGTTGTTGCAAGAATTTGACATAAAAACTAAAGACAAGAAAGGTGTTGAGAATACTGTTGTAGATCATCTTAGTAGACTTGTTGTTTCTGAAGAAGAATTTCCTTTACAAGATCGTTTTCCGGACGAGCAACTCTTCTCATTAGAAGATTCAACACCTTGGTTCGCTGATATAGTGAACTACTTGGTTACAAGGCAAGTACCTAGTACATTGTCTATTTTTCAAAAGCTGAAGCTTAAAAAGACAGCCAATCAGTATATGTGGGATGAGCCCGACTTGTGGAAATACGACGTTGATCAGATTATCCGCAAGTGCGTACCTAACTCTGAATTTCAATCCATTCTAACTTTTTGTCATTCTTATGCTTGTGGAGGTCATTTTGGTTCTAAGCGCTCTCAAAGTTCTTGAGAGTGGCTTTTATTGGCCCACCTTATTTAAGGATACATATGCTTTTTGCAAATCTTGTGATAGATGTCAACGAACGGGCAATCGAGGTGCTCTAAATGAAATGCCACTCACACCGATTCTTGTTTTATAAATATTCGATGTGTGGGGTATTGATTTTATGGGTCCTTTTCTTAATTCGTATGTAAAATTTTATATCCTTCTTGGTGTGGATTATGTCTCAGAATGGGTGTAAGCTAAAGCCACCCCTACCAATGACTCACAAGTTGTTTGCGAGTTTGTGAAAAAAAATATTTTCACTAGATGATGCGTTGGAAAACCGACTTTGTTTTACCGCAAGCGCATTGTGTCAAAAGATGTATACAATAGCAAATACGGTTCGTTCCCGTGAGGAGTGTGTATCACTTATACTAATTAATTCAAGTAACTTTCGAGTCAAAAGATGTTTTTCCGATTTTTGTAAAGAATTAAACTGATGAATAAATTAAAACTATTTTATAAAGATTGAAATCAATAATAGAAAAGTGTTAAGGTTTCGGGAATCCGTTGTAGATTAGGGTTTACTTGCGTTCATAACAAAGGGTATCAATTTTACTCATGCAAAGTGGCAAATCTAGCTACTATTACATGGAAGATATTTCGTTTAAGAATTGTAGAAAATAATTATCAAAAAGATTTGTTTGCTCTCAACCTAAGGTAGAGTTTCGAAGTAATAGGTATACATGGCATAAATAGTCAAGGAATACTCATAAAACGATAATCGCGAAAGGGTCAACGAGTTCTTCTACTAATCAAACCATGGACTATGCATGACATAGAACATGAGAATCATTGAGAAAGTAAAACATTGAAAGAGAGAAAAAAAATTGACATTAAGTTTTAATAATTGAAAACCCTAGTTTTGAAACACAAGTAAATCTATCTCTACAAGTTCATCCTTTCACCCTAACAAAGAGATTTATCTAGACATAACTTTCTTAAAAGCTATGGAAATTAATGAATAATTTAATGAACTAATTAAAATTGAAAACAATAAAACAACTAAACCCTTCTTCTCCTGTTTCCAGCGTCTCTGTTTTCAGGTCAAGCGTCCAAGAGTAAAAGTGTATTTTCCCCTCAAAAAAGTCTTCAACCTCTTTAAAATTGTTTCTTTCTACGGTGTTCATCTTCTCCCAAATTGTACATGTATGTCTACAACTCCAATCCAGCGTTCGCGTCAAGAAGGTATATCCAAAAAGTCCCCCATTTGTTGCTATATAGTGCGCAAATCCAAGACTCATATTAGGACTATACTAATGTTACTAAATGCTTAATTCAATAACCGACCCCAACTTCTAAATTCAGGCTCTTTCCAAATAGAAATCAAACTCTTACCCAAAACCGGGGTATTCATCTTAGTTTCTACATTCTGTCCTTAACCCATTGATCACAACTCATATACCATGACTAGAGCACTAGAGAACCCTTGGAAAGCAACCATCAGTTCCATGGAAAACTGACTTGAAGACTTGGTTCAAGAAACGGTCATTCAGGCAATTCTACGAACATGTTCTGTGCACTTCTGTTGCTGATTATGACTATAAATTGTTGGTGATTTTATCACCCAGTTCTAACTCCTTCCTTGTAGAACATGATTCTAACATTCAATACAAACACACACCATTTAAAATTTTGAATCAAACCCATTTAGCATTCAATTCACAGATTCAGTAACAACACTATCTCCTTGTTCTTCTTGCTGACTCAATTCAAACTCAGAACCTCATTCTCGCTCACAGCTAATCCATAAGTACAGACAAAACACAATGTTCTTCAATGAATTCTTTTTAACCTCTCATTTTTTTTTATCTCAACTCAAACGAATCCAAACTCATCTTCTTTAGTTATAGCAGCAACATAGTTAGTCTCCATCTTCTCTCCCTCTCCTATTTCAATTGCAATTTCTTCTCTTTTCTGCCGAGAACAGAACCAAAAACTCATACAATTCTGAATCCAGAATCAGTTTCCTTTTCCTGCAATTTCAATTCCTATAGAAACCCATCATTAATCCTTTAATCACCATCTTCTTCTCTGACTCGCTGTTGTTTTCTCTACTTTCGAACCCATCTGTGCCACCTTGTCCTCTTTGTTCTTTCTTGATGTCAACTACAACCAAAATGAAACTCAGACCCACTCATAATTTCCTTCTCTTTATTCATATACTTCACTGTTGCTACTTGAAATTTCATAGAAACCCATTATCACGAATCGAGCCACAACTTAATTCAGTATAAACCCAACAGTAAACCACCACCGGCTGCTGCTCTTCTCTTGATACCAACAGATAAAACTATCACCACAATTTCTTCTACACCTTCTTCGAATCCATCTTAAACCACCATCTTCTCTGTAACCCACAGATCCATTTTCTTCATCACTTCGGCCATGATAATCTCCATTGTCTCAAGAATCCAAATTAACCCAATTTCCAGTTCACATCAAAGCCCTGAAATCATCACACCCAATTTCAACCCTAACCAGAAATCCACGAATTTGTTCATAAGATAAAATTGAACCCAACTTTCCAAACAAATCATTCAAAAGATACAAAGAGAGTGGCAGCAATGAACCCTTTCAAACCCGTTCACGAGATTTGATCTTCTATGATAAGCCGGCGGCAAGAATTTGAAGAACCAAACTCGGAAGCTGCTACTTGAATAAGAAAAATATGAATTCCTTCTCTATTTTGATAAAAGAAGAGAATACCCCTTTGATGTTTTTTACATTCCACAACCAATATTTGGTATAAAACTGGCCACGTCTCCCACTTATTAATGTCCACTAATGGGATTCAGGTGCTTAAGAGCACCCACAGTGGTGCGAGCAAATGACGGACCAAACCCAAATTTGGTCTTTGGTCCGTCCAAATCCAAGCGTAGTGGGGCGGGTATATTTGGTGTTTGGTCTGGAATTTTTAATGTTTGGGATCAAATATGATCCTAGAACTGGACCAAACCCAATTATAGTCGAGCGTTAACATAGCCGTGCGTCTCGTTCCAGGCGTAACGCTGGGTCTCCATCTGGTGCCAGGCGTTTAACTAGACGTGCTTCTCATCAGACGGGCGTGAACCAAAACTCCGCCCCATCAAGCGTTCATCCAAGAGGAAGTCCAATCAAGCGTAACGCCAAAAGCACGCCTGAAATCAAGCATTCGACAGGATTAACGCATGTTTTGGGCGTTCGGCTGGATTAACGCCTGTTGTGGGCGTGCGCGTAAGAGAGCGCCTGTGTATGGGGCGTACGCGTAAGCGAGCGCCTACACAGATAGCCGTTGAGATTTGTTACCGTTGATCAACGACTATATTTTGGGTTGTATTTTTATATACCTATAAATAAATTTATTCACTTTCGTTCCCATTTCGAAACCACACATTTCACATTTCAAATAACCTAATACAAAAATTATTTTTATCTCTCCTTTTCATAATTATGGCTTACAAAATTTTTAGTATTAATGCGGAGAATTTACCATAGAGGAAACTTTATCCCTTTGTCGAAACATAATATTATATTATCCAGCAAGGGGTCATGAACGTCGAATGAATGGTTCAATGAGCATGGAATGGTTAGAACATATCCATGCTAACTTTTGTAATGAAACCGGTAACCCCAACAACCGGAACAGAGCAGGCCTTTTTTGTCGATTTTAAGAAATAGGTAGGGCAGTACTACATTTTTCAACTTAAACGCTAAGGTGAATGAAAGAAGAATTAGGAATGAAAATCATGATGAAGTTATTGCCAGATCTCTGGAGGAATAGAGAAGATGGAAAGGTTCAGATTTCATGTACCAACCCCATTTCGAGATCCTAAGGGTGATGGAAAATACAACCCTTTTGTGTTGATTGTTCTTCGAAGATGTTTAGATCGTCATCCAGGCTTCATACCACCCGTTGAAGGTTTAATTATAGGTTTTGTGGGTATATTTATTTTTAGACCCCCACGAGATATAACTCGTCCGTTGGGGCCACCTAATGGTTTAAAGGCATGTTGCACATGCATAGTGCAACCGCGACTCCTGCGAAAATGAGATATCTTAACATCTACTGATGTATTGTTGTTAGAATAAGTGATACTGGTTATGATACTTCCGTTAATTTATTCATTACAATGTAGTAAGCATATTGATTATACAAGAGCTAAAAAGTAGACCTAAACTCACTTTCGCAGGCATTGCGGCTGCACTTAGCATGTGCAGTAAGCCTTTAAACCCCTAGGTGCCCCTAGTGGCCGAGTGGTGTCTCAGGCGGGTTTACAAGAGATATACCCACAAAACCTATCCGCAGAAATTAGAAATTGTTATTCCTCACCAAAATCTGACCATAAGTTTTTGATCAAGTAATTTCGCAAACGAATATGCGTATATTTATTGTGTACTGCACGACGGCGTTGCTCAACTCTCATTCTCGAAAGTTCAACAATATTTTGTCTCGAAATATTAACTGGTGCATGGTTGCTGCGTTGATCATATTCATGTGGCCAATCACCGGGTAAACGCTCATCCTCCACTATCATATTATGTAAAATAATAACAGTTTTTATGATATATGCAAGTACGTCTGGATTCCACATTCTTGCAGGTTGCTTGACGATGGCAAACTGATTTTGCAGTACACCAAAGCCTCACTCTCCATCTTTTCGGCAACCCTCTAGCATTGTTGAAAATTTCTGTTTCTTCTGGGAATCTGGATGTTTAATAGACATCACAATAGTAGCAATCTATGGGTATATTCCATCACCAAGATAATATCACATATCATATTGATGTCCGTTTACAACAAAGTTCACAGGGGGTGCTTTCCCATAGTCCAGGAATCCCAACAACATCTTTTTTTGAAAAAAATAATTATTTACTGATACGACATCTCCCAAAATACGGTTGAACAATTCTCGCCGCATTCTAAATCTTCGACGAAATTAGGTGGAAACGAAGGGTTTCTGCAAAAGTAATCTTTCCATAGAAGTTTTGCACCGGCCTCACGTTCTCTTGGTATTTGGATACGAGTATGTGGCCAGTTCATAGTTGAAACGATCAATCCCAAAGTGACTGCTTGGTTATTTTGGCTCAATGCAACCTAATCTTCATCTGATGAGTAAAAACTATTATTATCATCATCATATGATGATAAAAAATAACAAGAAGAAGGAGGAGGAGGAGGAATATAAGAACAAGAAGCATAATAGTGATTGTTATTCTCATAGTATACCATTGGTTGGTGATGCTTGTAGTTTTGGTTTGTATACTTGGAGAATCGAGTGTTCAATTTATAGGCATATTAAGACAAGTCTTTGAGGTTTGATATGAACAAACACTCTTGGTATTTTAAAAATTAACTGAGTAGAGGCAAGTGGGGTGAATAGACGCATCAAACGTAAGAAATATCGGTTGAGAAGACAAGACCAAGCAAAAAAAACTACAAAGGAAAAATTAAATATCTTTTTGAAATGACAATACAAAGCAGATATAAAGGACAAGTCAAAGATTAAAAATATCTCTGGAGATGACAACACAAAGCAGGTAAAAGACAACGCAAATATTAGAAAAGTCTTTTGAAATGACAATTCAAATCAGACAAAAGATATATCAAAGAAAAAAAATGTATGTTCAACTGACAATTCAATACAAATGAAAGACTACCCATCTGTATCTTTCCCGGGCGCCGAGCGCGGGGGCATAAATGGAGGCAAAGATGATCTGGATGTGTAGTTACTAGTTTGCATTGTTGATGATGATCCCTGACCCATGGTATTCCACATTTGTGGTGGAAAAGTTTGAGAAAAAATGTCAAACCCAATGGGTGGTTGTTGTTGACGAAAATGGGCCAGCTGTAACTCCAAATTGTTGATGTGAGTTTGTTGACCTCGTATTTCTTCATCTTTTGCCATGATAAACTCCATCATCTCCTTCGTTTCATTTAACGTAAACTTACGAAACTCTTGCGTAAAATCAACATATTGTTGAACCAAACCATAAACTTCGACCTGTTATGAAAAAAATTAAATCACATTCTCACCCATTTTTATATACTCAAAAAACAACAACAATGGTTTGTTGTATAATTACGTATGACAATTGTTGTTGAGGCGGAATGGGTACATGTTCATCAGGTTCTTGGATGTTATGTTTAATACGGTCACCAGCATACCCGTATGTTTCAACCTCCCAGTCGATTTTAGTGGCATATTTCTGCAAGTTAGTTACATGTCGCCAATACTCCATATAAAAATCATATGTAACAACATGCACTAATTGATTTGTAGGGACCACTTCGTTTTCCCCCATCTCGTTAGCTTCGTCATTGTTCAGGTTTCTAATACGAGTAGGCGGGTTGCTGGGAACGCCCCATGTACAATGGTTTTGCTTCCAACACCGTTCTCCGAGATACACGTTATTCTGCGAAAAGAAAATAACTATCAACAAATAAACCAATCAACTACCCGAAATTCCAAGAAAATAAAAAACAATCCTATCAAAATAAATTATCAACTCACAGTGCCTAGCCAAGTGAATATAACCCTTTTCTCTGAGAGCTTCGTTGCTTTCCGTCCAATATCAGTTTCAAGAACTAAGATGGCAGAATCCCACGGTTGACAGGTCACATTGTCTACAGTCAACTGATTAAGAAAAGTCCCTGTACCCTTCCACCTAGAACTTCTAGGCCATACTGCTTCACTTTCACTCTTTGGGTTCTTTGGTCGACATATGCCCAAATATTCGTACCCCCAAAACTAGAATGTGAAGACAACCAACGAAATAAATAAATTAGCAACAAATAAACATTTAAAATAAATGTAAATAAGACTAAGAAATTTAACTCCAATATTTTGAAGGATCCGGCTAGTGACTTTTGTCCCCTGCCAGATGCGGCGAGACCGGAATACAATTTCGCAAAAGCAGCATTACCCCAGTCATAATTGCCAACTGCATTTAGATCCTCAAAAGAAGATAACCATCCAGCATCAATATAGTTTTTTGCATTGGAAAAGAAAAATTGTCCCGAAACATACATACAAAAGGCTCTGGCCACTCTCTCAGCAAGTATGCTTCGTTAGCCGCAACCAACGTTCCTGACTCAAAATATGTGCTCGAAAGTGCAACCGTAATTGCATCTGCAACCCACTGGTTGAGAATATGTTCTCTTTTACAAACTTCACTATCTTTAATTTCTGGAAAAACATGCGCCCGAACATATTCAAATTGGTACTTCGCCGAGTCATACAGAATACCACTACCAATACCAATACTTAATCCTGTCAACATGACCCAATCAAGCGATGTGAACCCAATCTCACCAAAGGAGAAGTGAAAAGTGTTCGTGGTATCCCAAAAACGCTCAACAATGTAGTCAATCAATGCATGTGACGAATCTACTACATCAATGGTCAATAAACGGTCCCATCATTCCTTTTCAATATTGTATTTAACCCTAGGACCGTGTTTAGTAATACATGCATAGGTCTGAATGAACGATTTGAGGGAACCACCATGTAAATACTTGAATTTCGAATCGGTTAAATATGTATTATTCGTCGATGCGTGACCCTGAGCATCTTCCACAACAATATAGTTCGCCAACCCGGGAACATCGACCATTTCTTCAGTATTAGGGTCTACTTCTGGATCCTCAACAGTTTCAGCTTTCTTGTTCCTCTTTTTTCGACCAACGAATCTCGACGAGACATTACTCAACATCTGTGCAAACAGTACATACAAGTTTTAAAATCAAGAGTAATCCTCACAATGAACAAATATAAAACTCTACATTAATCGATAAATCCACAAAAATACTAATTTTATCATTACAAAAGTAATTATCTAATCATCTAATTAGATAGATAATCAAATGTACAAACATACATAAATCAACCAAATTACAAAATTCATGATTCACAAAATAGTCCACTACTAATCAAATCATTAATTGTACAAAAAATCATCATAATTCCGAAATTCCATAATTCCATAAACATTCATTATAAAACATAAACATTCTTAATTCCCAAATTTCAAAGACAATCAAGTCAATTAATCATAAAATTAACCACAACCCAACTAAAACTTAACCAACAACTTAATCAATTCTAAGTTCAATTCAACAAATTCTCATCAATTTTTTATACCCAATTTACAACTTCCATAAACCCTAGAAATATATACAATTCCAAAATTATAATTTCTAAAACCTAATATGTCTATTTCATAATAATATGTTTAATCTTTAAAAATATATATAAAAATTCAATTAACAAAATATTATAATAAATCATAATCTAAACCTATGAAATCAATTACAATTTATATCACAATTTAAGTTTATTACCTTGCTTGCTTTGAAATAATCCTAACTTAGATTACTTGGTATCAAATTTGCCAAGATTTTGCAAATTTGAAAAGAGGTTGAACTTGATTTAGAGGGAGAAATCGGTTTAACAAGTGGAGTGGTAGGCGGTTGATAGCTTGTGCGTCTGTTTGTGAAGTGTTCAGGAGAAAATGAACTGGAGAGGAGAAGAGAGATGTGTGCGGGAATATATTGGTCCGCTCCATCAGGCGTTCACCCAGCCGTCCGCCTGGTGAGACGCGCGTTCGGCTAGGGATGTGCCTGGTGAGACGCACGTTCGGCTATGGATGCGCCTGATGATTCATGCAGATGGCTAAGCGTACGCCCGTCCTTTTCCGCACACGAACCAGCTGCACGTGTAGAAAAATGACCGGGCGTGTGGCTATGGTACCTCCCCATAAGGCGTTCGGCTAAGAGAGCGCCTGTCTCTGGGGAGTGCATCTAGGGGCGTGTCTATCGTCAGGAGTTCTTTTGGGTAACGCCTCTCATCGAGCGTTCATCAAGCGTCCGCCCCACCCAAGTGTTTCCACAGGCGCACGCCCATAAAACTAGACGTATACCTAGTCGTGCGCCCAACGCCAGGCGCTAGCTTAGACAACCGCCCGATCAAATTTTACTCCTGCACCGTTGCGTTTCAGGCGGAGTAAAGAGTATATTTTTTACTCTTTAGTCGGATGGTCTAGTCGTCCCACTGTGGATGCTCTAAGCAACAAATTTCACAAAGAAGATTCCTTGTTTCCTCGTTTGTGACCTAGTCACCTAGTTGCTTAGCTGGTGCGAATTCAAATAGCCCACTTCTATTTTCTACAAAAGATCTAAAAAAAATATATTATCCAAATAAGGAGGCTTAGCTAGTATAAATATGGGTATTATTGTGTCGCACTAACGTGCTTATCAAATACTCCCACAATTACATTTTGCTAGTCCTCAGGAAAAATAAAAATAATACTAAACTAAAATACTACAACTCCCTTTCGTTGAGGATACAATCACACTTAGCATATCTAACAAGCCTTTAAACCCATAGGTGTCCCTAGTGGACGATTTATAGTCTCGTGATGGTTTACTAGAGATTTACCACAAAACCTACTCCAACTCTCGAATATTCCAAAGCACATGCATCAAAAGATATAAGAGGACATAAAGTTTCTGCACACTAATAAAAAGAAGTTAGATGTATCAAAGAACATTATTCTCATGTTTAACTCTTGAGTTAGGAGAAAACCACCATATGAAAGAATTCAGGATCAAGAGCGACCGAATGTTTCTGCCTCACCAATAGGGTTTAGTGAATTTGACACTCAAAAGACGCACTTTATGGTTCTCATGTATACAGGAAGGAATGAAGATAGAAATCCTGCACACGCTGAATGGTGGGAAGGAAAATTCTTCTGAATTATATCTGAATATCCCATAGAAACGTGGGAAGAAAAATACATGTTTTCTGATGATCTCTACGAAAGGAAATCAACCAATATAACGAGGATGGGAATGCTCACTCACCTTCTCATCCAATCTACAATCAACACCACTCTCACAGCGT
This sequence comes from Papaver californicum, assembly GCA_023531435.1. Taxonomy (NCBI): domain Eukaryota; kingdom Viridiplantae; phylum Streptophyta; class Magnoliopsida; order Ranunculales; family Papaveraceae; genus Papaver; species Papaver californicum. The sequence goes on along the minus strand of JAJJMC010008370.1, from coordinate 6,854,806 downwards.
CCCATAGAAACGTCTTCGGCTTCAACTGTAGATGATGAACTCCTGAACTTTGTAGAACTCTGACAATTTATAATTCTCTTCTGCTTAAATTTGTTGTTGCTTTAAACTTCTCTATAGATTTCTTCTTCCCCACGACCTTATTGAATGAAAACAAAAGGAAATATACACTAAAGTGATAATCATTATTCTTTTTCATTTTTTTTGGCATACGAATATCTTGCAAAATAAAATAAAATTACTATGGCCGTGGGATAAGGACTTTACCGCTTGATTCTTCACAACTTGTATTTCCTCAATATCATGAACTTCACTAACTCATATCTTTTTCTTTCTTTCGCTTTTGTACATAAGTCTTCAACATATATATATAATTTTTCTCATTGTATTGTTACTTCACTTAATCTGAATTTTTCTCTTGTAGTGTTGCTTATAAACCTTGAACGTCTTCAACTTTCTTCAAATTTGTAATGATCCGCTTGTTGATGATGATGGTGTTTCTATGGACCTGTTGTTGTCGAGAGAAAAATAAAGTGGTGCCAACTGCAAATCAAACTACAAGGTAAGGTTTTTTCGTAATTATGATGTCACCCTCGTAATTGATAGAATTAGCACTCAAGAGATCAAAAAGTAGTACTGAAATGATGCGAGGTTGGGTAGCTCATCATTCTACCCAGAATTTGCGCATATGAACCACTCTAAACGTATAATTGAAGGTTTGGTGCCTCACTTAGGGTATTGAATGATCAACAACTCTAATAGTGAACTCGCCACTGGCGGTTTAAGTCCCTTTTTGTCATCTCTAGCCTCTCAATAACTAAGAAACCCGAATATAGTTCGCTAATACTTCTAAGTTCAGTTATTTCGATAAGAACTCTGTATGTAAACGTAGCTAGAAGTATACTAAGTGACTCTAAAATATCAATAAGTTGGAGGTTTCATGCAAATAATTACAAGAAAGTTGAAAATTTTCTGCCTAAAGAATCCTATATGCTTAACACTCCCCCACACTTAAACTTTACATTGTCCTTAATGTAAACTAAATCATCCAATATAAAATCAAGGTGGGAATCCTATAATGATATGAAAATTCCGAACAATAACAAAAAAAAAGTACAAGAAATACTAAACCAATGGGTTTCCTCCCATGCAACGCTTGGTTTAACGTCGTCATCCCGACAATAAAGAGTAGGGAACAAATCCGATGGTTTGACTCCCATGAATCTAATAATCTTGTATCCCTGCAAAAAGAAAGAAAAACAAAAACAAAAATAAAAATCCTACTACTATACACTAAACATGATCCCGAACATTACTAGTCTTGATAGACCGGATCTTTGAGGAGGACATTTTCCACCGCAGTGTTCTTAAGCTTTAAATATGATTTCGCTCTTTGTCCATTTACTTTAAAAACATTACCATATTCTCGATTCTCAAGTTCGACAGCCCCATGAGGGAAAACTTCTTTGACATAATATTGGCCTGTCCAATTAGATTTTAGCTTACCAGGAAGAAATACAACCTACAATTGCACAAAAGAACTTTTTATCCAGGTTCAAGTGACTTTCGACTAATCGATTTATCATGAAACGCTTTAGTTTTCTCTTTGTAAATCTTTGCATTCTCATATGCATCATTCCTAATTTCTTCCAACTCATTGAGTTGAAGCTTACGGTGATTCCCAGTTGTAGATAAATCAACATTAAAAGTCTTAATTGCCCAGTAGGTTTTATGCTCTAACTCAACAGGTAAATGACATGCTTTCCCATAGAAAAGTCTAAAGAGAGACATACCAATGGGTGTCTTGTAATCAGTACGGTATGCCCAAAGTGCATCCAATAACCGTGTAGACCAATCTTTATGATTATGATTAACTGTTTTCTCTAATATCTGCTTAATTTGCCGGTTAGAAACTTCGACTTGACCATAAGTTTGGGGATGATATGGTGTAGAAACTTTATGTGTAATGGAGTATATACTTAAAAGTGTCTTAAAAGATCTATTGCAAAAATGTGATCCTCCATCACTAAAAATGGCTCTAGGGGTACCAAATCGAGAAAATATGTATTCTTTAACGAACTTGATCACACATGGCGATCATTCGTCTTGGTAGGTATGGCTTCCACCCATTTAGTTACATAATCAACCGCTAATAAGATGTAAACATTACCATTTGAAGTGGGAAAAGGTCCCGTGAAGTCTATCCCCCATACATCAAATATCTCAACTATCAATATGGAGCTTAGCGACATCATATTCCGCCGAGTAATCCTTCCAAACTTTTGGCACCTACCACAACTCTTGCAAAACTCGTGAGAATCATAAAACAAAGTAGGCCAATAAAATCCACATTGTAGAATTTTTGCAGCAGTTTTCTCAGCACTAAAATGGCCACCACAAGTATAAGAATGGCAAAAAGTGATAACACTCATAACTTCATCATCAGGCATACATCTACGAATAATCTGCTCAGGACAATACTTAAAAAATATGGATCATCCCAAAAGAAATGCTTAACCTCCGCTAAAAATTTGATCTATCTTGTTTCGACCAATCTTCAGGTATTTGACCAATAGCAAGATAATTAACAATATCAGCATACCAAGGCAAGTGAGAAATAGCAAACAATTTTTCATCAAGGAAAGTTTCATACATAGGAAAGACATCATCAGAAGATTCTAAAAAGATCCTAGAAAGGTGATCTGCTACTACGTTCTCGGAACCCTTCTTGTCCCGAATATCTAAATCAAATTCCTTTAGCAATAATATCCATCTAATCAACCTAGGGTTAACATCCTTCTTAGATAGAAGGTATTTCAAGGCAGCATGATCAGAAAATATAATAATCTTAGACCCTAAAAGGTAAGGTCTGAATTTCTCTAAGGCAAACACAATCGATAAAAGTTCTTTCTCAGTTGTAGAGTAATTCAAATGTGCATCATTCAAGGTCTTACTAGCATAGTAAATGACATGTTGTGTTTTATTCTTACGTTGTCCTAAAACAGCTCCAGCTGCATAATTAGAGGCATCACACATAATCTCAAATGGATGATTCCAATCAGGCGGTTGTATAATAGGGGCAGAATTTAACAACAGTTTCAGCTTCTCAAAAGCTGCTACAAGTTTCATCAAAGACAAAAGTGACATCCTTACCAAGAAGGTTGCATAAAGGGCGTGAGATCTTACTTGAATCTTTAATAGAATGACGATAAAAACCTGCATGGCCTAAGAATGATCTAACTTCCGTAACCGTACGTGGAGATTTCAACTTAGAAATCAAATCAACTTTAGCTTTGTCTACTTCTATTCCCTTAGAAGAAACAATGTGACCTAGAAAAATTCCTGAATGAACCATAAGGTTACATGTCTCCCAATTCAATACTAGATTCCTCTCCTTGCATCTTACTAAGACAAGAGTGATATGATCGGGGAATTCATTGAAAGACGACCCGAAAACAGAAAAATCGTCCATAAAAATTTCAAAAAACCTCTCTACCATGTCTGAAAATATGCTCAACATACAACGCTGAAAAGTAGCGGGTGCATCCCACAACCCAAAAGGCATGCGTTTATATGCAATGTACCAAAGGGACAAGTAAAAGTGGTTTTCTCTTGGTCTTCAGGGGCAATAGAGATTTTGTTATAACCGGAATAACCATCTAAGAAACAATAATACTTGTGTCCAACTAACCTCTCAAGCATCTGGTCAACGCATGAAAGAGGAAAATGATCTTTCCTTGTGACCTTGTTCAACTTCCTATAGTCAATACATACTCGAAACCCGGTGGTCTTTCGGGTAAGAACTAATTTATTACTTTCATTCTTAACTATGTTGATTCTTGATTTCTCGGGTACAAATTGAACATGGCTGACCCAAGTATTATCGGATATCGGGTATATGATACCCGCATCTAGTAGTTTCAGAATTTCCTCTCTCACAACCTCTTTCATGTTAGGATTCAATCTACGTTATATTTCTCTAGACGTTCTAGCATTCTCTTCCAAGTAAATATGGTGAATGAAATCACTAGGACTAATACCTTTCAAATCTGCGGTAGACCAACTTATTGCCATCTTATGTTCTCTAAGGACATCTACCAATCTGCCTTCCTGTTCTAATGTAAGATCAGAAGAAATTATTACAGGTAAAGTGTTTGCAGGGCCTAAGTAAACATATTTCAGAGTGTCAGGCAATGGTTTAAGGGTCAAGGTCGGAGCTTTCTCGACATATGGAACAAGTCGATATTCGGGTAGAAGTAGAGGTTTAATTTTAGGCTTCCATTTATTAGTTTCTAACAGCGGTGTAAAGTCTAATAAGGCGTTGACTTCATAAATAACACTTTCTTCATCAAAATCATGCCCAAAGTGAGATAAACAAGCCTTTGACGGATCATCTATATGGTTCTTCGAGTAAGTATCATGGACTATTTCATCAATCATGCAAACAGTTTCATGATTATCAAGATCAGGAGGAGAACGTGCAACATGAAAAACATTCACTTCCATTTTCCAACTACCAAAAGTAAGTTCCATAATACCATTCCTACAATTTATGATTGCGTTAGCGGTCACTATGAAAGGTCGTCATAAAATAATAGGAATCTGACCACTAGGGTCTGTCACAAATTGTGTATCAAGAATTACGAAGTCTAAGAATTTTAATGGACCTATCATCCAATTGGAGTGTAACACTAGTGGGTTTCAAGTCACCAATTCCTAATTTCTCATACACAAAATATGGCAAAAGATTCACACTGGCCTTTAAACCTAACAAAGCATGTTCAATCTTGTGTTCTCCTATAGTACAAGCAATAGTAGGACAACCAGGGTCTTTGTATTTGGGTGGTGTTTTATGAGTAATGATAGAGCTCACTTGTTCAACAAGAAAAGCTATGAACATTGAATTTTCGTTTCACAGTGCACATATCTTTTAAGAACTTAGTATACATAGGAATCTGCTTAATGGCATCTAAGAAGGGAATACTGATTAACTTGTTTGAACAGTTCTAAGATGTCACTAGGACTGGTTCGTTTCTTACGGGATAATAACCTTTGGGAGAATGGAGCACGAGGAACATAAGTGTTTTTCAGATTCACCTCTTTCAGTTTCATTGGTTTCTTTTTGTGTTAAAGTGTAACCTGCGTAATACTGGGTGGGTTCCTATCTTGCTCTTTCTCCTTAGGATCACTAACATGGTTATCGATGACCCGACCGCTTCTCAAGGTTGACGACCTATACATGATCGGAAGGCTTAACACCAGATGTGCTTACCTCAAAAGACTCATTTGGGTTAGGTCGTGTTTTACTTGGGAACTGTCCCTTGTCTCTCTCACTTATTTTGCTAGCGAGCTGACCTATTTGTCCTTATAAGTTGCTATGGACCTTGCAATAGTCTGTTCTATGTTGGCTAGTTATTTTAGGTGGCCTGCATAAACAAATTAAGACTTTCTTTAATACTAGGTACTCTTTGGTTAGAAGAATCAGTAGGACCGTATGATTTCTGCGTGAAACCACTAGCATTATTAGGCTGACCTTCATACTGACCTCTAGACCAGGAAAAGTTAGGTTGTCTTTCCCACCCTGGGTTGTATGCATTGGAATAAAGGTCAAATCTACAACGATTATCTTGGTAGAGAGCATGGACTTGTTTTCCACCATCGTCATGAATGACTTGGTCTATAGACTCAACAAAAGGCTTAGATTTGGCATTTTGTTCTAATGATTCAAGTCTTCTTGCCAAAGAAGTTATTTTAGCATCAGAGTCGAATTGGATATGACCTCTATGCGCCCCCTTTCTACTAGTAATTGATCTTATGGGTTCCTTAGCCTCCCATTCTTGGGTTTTATCATACACATCATGCAAAAATTTATAACCCTCTTCAGCAGTTTTATCAGCAAAATTACCACCATATAGTGATTCTACCATAGTCACTGTTTTGTGATCTAATCCGTCGTAGAGAATCATAATGATTCTCAAGGTATCGAATCCATGGTGTGGACATTGCAACAAGAGTTCATGGAACCTTTCTAAATAATGATGGAGAGATTCTCCATCTTGCTGCGAGAAACTATTAAGACTTTGACGGAATGATGTGGTTCTATGCCTAGGAAAAAATTTATGCAAAACTAACTTAGTCATCGCATTCCAAGTTTGGATGGAAGAAGATGGTAAAGCATCAAGCCACAATTTTGCCTTATCTTTTAAAGAGAATGGAAACAATCTCAATTCCAAGTACTCATCGGTCAAGTCTTTAATTTTTACGGTACCACATACTTCTCAAAGTCTCTAATGTGGTAGTAAGGGTTTTCATTTTCTCTTCCATAGAAGGTTGGCAAAGCCTGGATGGTATTAGTCTTAATTTCAAAGTGAGCTTTGGTGGTAGGAAAAACAATGCATGACGGTTGAGAGACTCTAGTTGGGTACATGTAGTCTCTCAAACTTTTATCTAGAGGGTCTACACCCTCATCATCGGTGCCATCCATGAATAATGGATTAACTCTAACAAGACGATGATATTGATCTCTATCCCAAGCTACCGAGTATGTCTTGCATACACTAAAAGAAAGAAAAAAATAAATCCTAATTGGAAGGGAATTCTAAACAATCACAAGCAAGGCTGACTCAACCAAATCAAACCTATTGAATCTAGCAAACAAAAAGCATGATGGTTCTACTTAGATTTTTTCTAGACCGTCTTCTATTCTTTCAAAAGGCAACTAGTTATAATTTTAGCAAACCTCTTAGAACGATCCGAATTAGATTAAGTAATAGAAACAGGATAAGCTCTAAGGATCTTTGATAACCATGTCTCTTTGGGAACGTTTCCTTGGGTTACAAGGAGGCTCGAATATTCTTACAATAATCTTCCTGGACTTTGAGTTAGGCTAACAGAGTAACCAGTTCAGTCATTTTGAATGAATTTCCAATAAGCTCGTTAACCTATCGTTCTCTTTCTAATCAAAATTTGAAGATTAGGTTCGCGTTTGGTAACGTTTCCTAAACCGGGCAAGAAGGAAACTTTGATGAAATCCGAATCCTTATCTTGTATGTCCAGTTCTTTCCCTTTACTAGAAAATAAATCTGTATTCAGTCCTCAACATATATGCATTACAAAGGAATACAAAAAATCTACTTGCAGGGGTTTCGTGGATTGATAGAGTTTTACCTCCCGTACCAGACGGACAATGAACCTTTGAAGTCGACTCAGGCCACTGACTCCTGTGTCAGTGTACGAACCCAAGGGGATGAGACAATATCGTAATTGTCGTCCTTCCCATTGCAGTTTATATTTAATACTACTCTTCCGTAGGGTTTAAAAATAAAAATAATGTCCAAAAATGTCCAAAAATAAAAGAAAATTACAAAAACAATTAAAGATTTCCTAATACAGTTTTTCTATATTAAAATAGCAAATAAAAAACCTAAAAAGTAAAAATTAAATAAAAATAAACTTTTGTCTTCTTTTCTATTTTTTAGTTTTAACTTTACTCCAATTCTTTTAATCACCAAAATCTTTGGCTCAATTTTTTTTTTCGTTCCAAAACCTGTAGCCAAAGAGAAATACCCAAAAAACCGTAAAATAGAACAAAATAATAAAAATCTAAAAATAAAAATAATACTAAAAATAAAAATTTAACTAAAAATTTAACTAAAAATTTAACCTAAAAACAACTCCCCGGCAGCGGCTTCAAAAACTTGATGCGTCGGAAAACCGACTTTGTTTTACCGCAAGCGCACAATATAGAAAGATGTAAACAATAACAAATACGGTTTGTTCCCACGAGGAGTGTGTATCACTTATAGTAATTAATTCAAGTAACTTTCGAGTCAAAAGATGTTTTTTCGATTTTTGTAAAGAATTAAACTAATGAATAAATTAAAACTATTTTATAAAGGTTGAAATCAATAATAGAAAAGTGTTAAGGTTTCGGGAATCCGTTGTAGATTAGGGTTTACATGCGTTCATAACAAAGGATATCAATTTTACTCATGCAAAGTGGAAAATCTAGCTACTATTACATGAAAGATATTTCGTTTAAGAATTGTAGAAAAGAATTGTCAAAAAGATTTTTTTGTTCTCAACCTAAGGTAGAATTTCGAAGTACTAGGTATACATGGCATAAATAGTCAAGGAATATTCATAAAACAATTATCGCGAATGGGTCAACGAGTTCTTCTACTAATCAAACCATGGACTATGCATGACATAGAACATGAGAAATCATTGAGAAAGTAAGACATTGAAAGAGAGACAAAATATTGACATTAAGTTTTGATAGTTGAAAACCCTAGTTTTGAAACACAAGTAAATTTATCTCTACAAGTTTATCCTTTCTCCCTAACAAAGAGATTTAGCCAGTCATAACTTTCTTAAGAGCCATGTAAATTTAAAAATAATTTAATGAACTAATTAAAATTGAAAACAATAAAACAACTAAAATCTTCTTCTCCTGTTTCCAGCGTCTCTGTTTTCATCTCTAGCTTCCCAGAGTAAAAGTGTATTTTCCCCTCTAAAAAGTCTTCAAACTCCTTAAAAATTGTTTATGTCTACGGTGTTCAGCCTCTCCCAAATTGTATATGTATGTCTAGAACTCTAATCCAGCGTTCGCGTCAAAAAGGTATATCCAAAAAGCCCCCTATCTGTTAGTATATATAGGTGCTGCAAATCCAAGACTCCTATTTGGACTATACTAATATTACCAAAGGAATAATTAAATAACCGACCCTAACTTCTAAATTCAGGCTTTTTCCAAATACAAATCAAACTCTTACCCAAAACTGTCGTGTTCATCTTAGTTTCTACATTTTGTCCTAAACCCATTGATCACAACTCATAGACCATGGCTAGAGAAATTGAAAACCCATGGCAAGGACCAATTAGTCCCATGGCAAACTGGCTTGAAGACTTGGTTCAATTGTCATTCAGGCCTGCGAACAAGTTTTTTTCAGTTCTGCTGCTAATTATGGCTATAAACTGTTGGTGATTTTATCACCCAGTTCTAACTCCTTCCCTAAAGAGCATGATTCTAACATTCAATACAAACACACACCATTTAAAATTTTGAATCAAACCCATTTAGCATTCAATGCACAAATTCAGTAACAACACCATCTCCTTGTTCTTCTTGTTGTCTCAATTCAAACTCAGAAGCTCATTCTCGCTCACATCTAATCGGTCAGTACAAACAAAACCCAATGTTCTTCAATGAATTCTTGTTAACCTCTCACTTTTTTAATCTCAGCTTAAACGAACACAAATTCATCTTCTTTTGTTACAACAACAACATAATTATTCTTCATCTTCTCTCCCTGTCCTATTTCAACTGCAATTTCTTCTCTTTTCTGCTGAGAACATAACCTAAAACTCATATAATTCTGAATCCAAACTCAGTTTCCTTCTTCTGCAATTTCAATTCTTACAGAAACCCATCATTAATCCTTGAATCACCATCTTCTTCTCTGAACCGTTGTTGCTTTCTCTACTTATGAACTCATCTAAGTCACCTTGCCCTCTTTGTTCTTTCTTGATGTTAACTGCAACCACAATCAAACTCATACCCACTCTTAATTTCCTTCTCTATTTTCATATTCTTCACTGTTGTTACTTGAAATTTTATAGAAACCCATTATCACGAATCGAGCCACAACTTAATTTAGTATAAACCTAACAGTAAACCACCACCGGGTGCTGCTCTTCTCTTGATACTAACAGATTAAACTATCACCACAGTTTCTTATACACCTTCTTTAAATCCATCATAAACCACCATCTTCTCTGTAACCCATAGATCCATTTTCTTCTTCACTTTGGCCATGATAATCTTCACTGTCTCAAGAATCCAAATTAACCCAATTTCCACTTCACATCAAAGCCCTAAAATCATCACACACCCAATTTCAACCCTAACCAGAAATCCCAAAATTTGTTCATAAGATCAAATTGAACCCAACTTTCCAAACAAATCATTCAAATTGTGAGGGTATTAAATCCCTAACAACACGTGTTCAAATAATGTGGAAGGAGTATCAGATTGTGATGGAGCGAGAAACATTGAAGCAAAAACTCATTGAGAAGTACTGAAACAGACATCTGAAATTATGATAAGTATTGAAACAGACATCTTAAGCAGACAGCTTTGTTGCATGATCGACACACCAGTTGCGGGAAAACCTGACACAGTAAAGGGATCTGACAAACATCGATGCATGATGGACATATTTCTGCTATACAGGTTGCGGAACAAAAGAAACTAAAGCATGACAAGTCACTTTCAATGGCCACGTGTCAGACATGCCATAATTCTAATAAGACCGCAACGTTCATCCAAATCCAAAAACAACAACTTGAGTACAAATCCACAGAAGAGGTACGGGATACCAAGCAAGAAACTTAGGGAAATAAGAAGTATGCATATCAAATCTTGCGAGAAATGCATATAAGTATCGCGGGATAAGCATCGTTCCAAAATATGGATAAGAACTAATAGGTAGAAAGTTAGACTGGATGGACCCATGATATTTGCTATAAATACCAAACTCTAAAACAGAAAGAAGGACTGGAATTTTTTTAGAGAATTTGGCTAAAGGCATAGGAAAAGAGCAAAGAGTTTAGGTATGAGTATTGTGTTAATTATAATATTAGTGCATTAATTATTTTATATTTACTTAATTCAAATTGTAGTTCATCCCCTTGTAACATATAATCATGAATAATAATCATCCAAATCCTTTACACCCGTGGATGTAGACAATTTGATTGTCGAACCATGTTAAATCATTGTGTTGATCTATGTATTAATTTCTTGTTCTAACTGTTATCATGTTTCGCCTTCATTATAAGAGAATTGATTTGATTATGTTTCTGACTGTAATGGTTGTGATCCAAAGATCATATTTTTGGTAGTCACAATTTGGTGCTAGAAACAGGAAAGTAGTAAAGAATTTATTCTACCTGTCCAAATTTTCATTTTTAAAATCTTGAATCTTGTTATATTAGAAAACCCATTTTCTTACATATACTATGATTTTAAGTGATATGTCAAAATTATACATATAATTTTTCTCCAAAACTTTTCAACTGATTGTATAGATTAAAATTGTATTGCAGCTATCTAGTTTCAATTCTTGTCAAAATAGTAAAATAAGTTTTGAATTGAATTTCTGAACTTGCTTCTGATTTGTCTGCAAAAAATGATTTGTTGAACTTATAAAACCTGAGTTAAATTGGAAAGTTGTCTAGTTTATATGTGATATATCAAATTTTATCTAGATGTTTTCTATCAATCAAATTGTTTATATATATACATATTGCGGATGTTAAAATGTTATGAAACACATGTCTCATTATATGAACTCTTGTTAGAACATTGACAAAGAAACTTCTACGACAACACAAGATTGAACAAAGAAGATATTATAATATTCCAAAAGAAATTACATAAATAGAAACAATTGCAAATAGAACCATACAAGAACAAGATGTTGATACAAGAAATTTGGGAAATCAGACAATAGAGACTCTTCCAGAAAAAGAAATTGTAGAAGAATCCCAAGGACCACAACCCTTGGATGCTCAGGAAAACATTCCATTTAATCAATCAATTAACCATCCACATGAAGAAGCATCACAGAACAGGTTGACCCCATTAATCAACTATTTGAAGAAATGAATAAAATGCGCAAGGTTCAAAAAACTTGTACAGAAAAAATTACTCTCTTAACCTAAGAAAATCAGATGCTTAGAAATAAAGTCCAACACGATGCGGAAGCATCAGTTACCCGGATACAGGGAAAAAAAAAAGCTCAAACAGATCCGCAAAAAGTAAAGCAAGGATCAATAAAGATCAAAGAGTGATGGTAGTGGAACCCGCACATAATACATATTTTCATTCAAAACAAAACAAGATAAATCAGCGGTATGAACCTGATAGACTAGATTTTGATGATTCAGAGCCACAAAACAACAGATGGCAAAAATATTTTGAGGACATGGAACAAATGATAGAAGAAATCAAAACTTTGAAAAATAAACAAGAGGCAGAACGACTTGAAGAAGTGTTAAAAGAGGCCAGTAGAACACCATTGGCCTCGCACCTTACGCATGCGTCTATTCCGCATAAATGCAATCTTCCCATCTTTGAATATTATGATGGGACAAAGGATCCAGCATCTCACTTAAAATACTACAATCGTAATATGACCCGTTGAGAACAGGATGATACAATTATGTGTCTATATTTTCCTTCAAGTTTGAAAGGCTCAGCATTAACATGGTATGATACTTTACCAGAAGGGTCAATACATTCGTACGCACAATTGACCCGTAAAATTTTGGAAACATACATGTATAATAAACCCGCAAACGCTGGGATAGACAAGTTATTTTCCCTTGCGTCTTGGACGGATGAAACTACCCGGGACTACAATATCGATGGCGGGCGATCTGTCAAGCAATATGAAATGTTAATCCAGAAATTTCTATTAATTGTTACAAGTGGGGAATAGCCAACCGCATGAGCCCACTCTTTGTAAATATTCATGGAGAGAATCCGAAAACCGAACGTGATCTCAGGGTAATTATTGAAAAATATGCAAGGTTGCATGATATTAAAAAACAACATCCAAGAATAATTTCCCAACATCAGAGAATTTCCAATAGGGAAAATTTGTGGAACCCTCAACAAGTTCCGGAAAGCGGGTTGCGAATGAAAATCTGTATATTGAATTCAAGCGAGGTAGGACAGATGAAGAAAGAATATTGAATCACCAATTTGAGGATCGAGTTTTTACCAAACTCTATACCTCATACTCACAAATTCTAAACACAATAAAAAACAGACGAGACTTTGAATGGCCATGGACAAAAGGAAAACATCCATCACATACACAGAGTTCGAAATATTATTGTGAGTATCATTGCTTTCATGGCCATCCCACAAGCAGATGCAAGAATTTGATAATGCAAGTACAAAAATTAATTGATGCGGGAGAGTTGAAAGAATTTCTTTATTTACCCAATCCTCCACCAAGACTCAACATAGGAAAAACTGTAAATATTCCACAGAATAATCGAACCATCGATATGATTTCCTATACCGAGTCAATCAATCATCTATGAACGCATCCATTGATAATAAGTTGCGTAAAAGAGTTCACAGACATGAAGTTTTGAAAGTTGCAGGAAGAATCACAGAGACATGGGAGGAATGGATGGCCTCCCCATTAACTTTTTCAGCGGACGAAGTTGATCAGGAAATTGAAACACATAATGATCCGTTGGTGCTCACCTTACCAGTGTCTCGGTGGAATGTGAAAAAGATCCTCATGGATGGGGAAATTCACTTAATGTGTTATTTTATGACACATTCCAAAAAATGGGATTAAAGGACGATCAACTTACACCCTCTTGCTACACTATTTATGGGTTTAATGGCATAGAATCAAAGCCAAAGGGAGAGATTATAATTGATGTTATGGCGGGACCACTAAACATTTTAACCAAATTTAGTGTGGTAGAGGCACCGTCCCCATAAAATGCCATCATTGGCAGACATTGGGTCCACCAATTGAAAGGAGTGACCGCAACATATCACCAATACTTGCGATTCACCACAAGGATAAATGGAAATAAAAGGAAACCAGAATTTTGCAAGATCTTGCATCCTCGCAGAAACTCGCATGAATGAGGAACGAGCTCAACAACAGCAAGAGAAAAATAAAGAACGAAAAATAAAAGCCAAAGAAGAAGCAATAAATCAATATTTGATTGAAACTGCGGGAAGAGGGTCAGTAAATAAAACAAATAAAGACACTCCTTCGGAGGGAAATATACCAAAAACTGACAGGGGCAATATTCCATAATAGCAATTAAAGGGAGCTCCCACACTTTTAGGAGCTTCCAAATTCACTTTTCAGCAGTTGAAGAAACCAAGAATGTCAATATAGGAACAGAAGAAGCTCCGAAATAATCAAGATTGGAACATTAATGGAATCAGAAAGGGAACATGATTTGGTCACTCTACTTAGAGATTATGTGGATATTTTCGCATGGAAAATGGAAGATATGTCAGGCATTGATCCGAGTATCGTTCGTCATGAATTGCATATACATCCGGGTACTATACCATTTCGGCAGCGTATACGCAAAGTGGCGCCAGAGTATCATTTATCGGTTCAAAAGGAAATAAAAAAACTCATGGATGCGGGGTTTATTCGAGAGGTGCGGTACCCAACTTGGATATCCAACATGGTAATTTTACCAAAAAAGAATGGAGGAGTAAGGATTTGTATAGATTTCACCAATTTAAACAAGGCATGCCCAAAAGATAGTTATCCGCTTCCTAGCATTGATTAACTAGTGGATGCAGTTGAAGGACATGAGGCTTTATCTTTCATGGATGGACATTCAGGGTATAATAAAATTTATTTAGCAGAAGAGGATCAAGAACATACTACATTTTTTACCCCGCACGGTTTGTACTGCTATACTCGAATGCCGTTTGGACTAAGGAATGCGGGGGCAACCTATCAGCGACTGGTAGATGCAATCTTTAAACTATGGATAAGCCGCACATTGGAGGTCTATGTAGATGATATGCTATAAAAAGTAAACTTTCAAAGGATCATTTACACGACTTGATAGAAATATTTGAAGCTCTACGCAAATATAAAATGAAAGTTAATCCGGATAAATGCATTGTTGGAGTTACATCTGGAAAGTTCTTGGGTTACTTAGTCACAAAAAAGGGAATTGAAGTTGATCTAGCAAAAATACAAGAAATTGTTAATATGACATCTCCAAGGAATGTAAAGGAAGTACAAAAATGGAATGGATGTTTAACCGCACTTAGCAGATTTATTGCCAAATCATCAGACAAGTGTAAACCATTTTTTGACACACTGAAGAAGAAAATAAAATTTGTATGGAATGAAAATTGTGAGAAAGCCTTTCAAAATATCAAAGCTTATCTCGCCACGTTACCCGCACTACAAAAACCGAAGCCTGAAGAGGTGCTGGCCTTGTACATAGCTGCTACAGAAAATGCTGTAAGTGCGGTATTGGTACGAACAAATATGAAAGTAGAGAAACCAGTATACTGCATCAGTAAAACTCTCAATCTTGCAGAAAGGAATTACACCAAAATTGAACAATTGATATTAGCACTGGTCTTTGCAACACATAAATTGCTCACATATTTTCTAACACATTATGTGCGTGTACCAAGTAAGGCTCCGTTAGAATCTGTACTAAAGAATGCGGGAAAACTAGGGAGAATAGTGAAGTGGAATGCACAATTGGAGCAATTCCATATCATGTTTGAAATACAAACTGCACAAAAATCACAAGTCCTGGTAGATTTCCTTGCGGACTTATCGCTTGATGATGACTTTGAAATCCAAGGTTTTTCGGGAATATAAGACGATGATTCCCAAGATATTCTGAGTTTCACAAATTCATGTAGATGGGAAGTATTTGTTGATGGGGCACGTCATAAAGAAGGAGCGGGAATCAGAATTGTTATTACAACCCCTACAGGAGATTGAATAGTACATGCATTTTGTCTTGAGTTCGGTGAACACACAAATAATATAGTGGAATATGAGGTTGTGGTTCATGCCCTTCGAATCATCATCGAGTTGGGAATAAGTGAAGTACGGCTTACGAGTGATTCACAATTGATAATACGGCTGGTTGAGTTGAAATGTCATGCGTTTGATGAAGACTTGATAGAATACAAGAATCTTGTTCAAAAATTTGCATCTCAAATTCCAAATATAATTTTTCAACATTTATCCAGAGAGAAAAATCGTCATGCTGATGCTTTAGCATTTATTTCTCCAGTGGTAAAAGATCAAAACACTTCGGCAGTCAAAATTGGGCGTATCTATGAGCCATCAATTAAGTTATGGGCAGTCAAAAATATAGAAGAGGAAGTAGATGAAGATATTGAAGATGCAGCCATTAAAGATGATGCAAACTTTCCACAGAAATCAGAAAATGAATCATCTGAAGAATATTGGAGGATCTCAATACATCAATACTTACAAAGTGGGATATTGCCCGCAGACACTAAAGAGGCAAGAAAAGTGCAATCGAAATCTGTAAATTATCAATTGGGGGGTAAATTTTTATACCGCTGGTCTTTTTTGGGGTTGTTACTTCGGTGTTTTTCCCAAAAGGAAGGACAACGTATTCTCACAGATATTCATTATGGAGATACGGGAAATCATAGTGGAAGACGATCACTCGCACTGAAAGCAAAAACGCAAGGGTATTACTGGACATTTATGAACAAAGATGCGGACATCCTGGAAAAAAGGTGCGAAGAATGTCAACGCTTTGCAAAAAAAATTAAAGCTCCCGCAACAGAACTCAATTTTGTACTCAGTCATGGCCTTTTGTAAAATGGGGAGTAGATATCGTTGGGCCCTTAGTGGAAGGCACACAAAAAAGAAAATACTTGATTGTAGCAACTGATTATTTCACTAAATGGGTTGAATCCAAAGCTCTTGCTCGCATTAGGGATACATATGTTTTCAAATTTTTATTCGAAGATATAATTTGCAGATTCGGAATCCTGGTAGCTATAGTTTCAGACAATGGACAACAACTGTACGAAAAAAATATTGACATGCTTTTCGAAGCATTTAAAATCCAAAAAGAACAAGTCCACTCCACTTTACCCTCAAAGTAATGGACAAGCTGAAGCTACAAATAAAAATATTGCCATGAATCTGAAAAAGACTCTAGATGGACATCATAAACGATGGTGCAAACAACTTCATAATACTTTATGGAAATATCGTACAACGAGAAGAGAAGCCACTGGAGAATCACCAATTCTTCTTACTTATGGAGCGGAAGCAGTTATTCCAACAGAAATTATTCTACCCACAACAAGGACAGAAACATGGGAAAAGAATTTGAATACAGATCTAATGCTTGAGAAGTTGGATGACTTAGAAGAAAGAAAAGAGTTTACGCTCCAAAGAATGGAGAATTATCAAAGAAGACTGGCAAGAGAATTGCGGAATTTTGTTGAAGGGCAGTGTGTTTTGCGACAAATACCAGAATATCAAAGAGACAAAAAAAGCAACAAAATTTGCACCCACATGGGGAGGACCATATATCATACAAGATATTGCGGGACAAGGTTCATACCACTTGCGGAATATGAATGGAGAAATCTTACGACATCCTTGGAACGCACAATATCTCAAACCATATTACCCATAACCAACAATGCAATCATACATAATATGGCTTAATACTAGGTAAGCAGAACAAATACAATCTCTCAAGAAAGTCCATATAAATGTTTATGAGTGTATGACTATTGGATCTTTCGCCACAGAGATGCCTAACATGACATTAATTATTGTATCAGGTACTCTCAATTTCAGGAGGTGCTCTAGGGACCACATCCTAATTTCCTCCTGGCTAGAGAGAAGTTAGACATGTGCTTCAACCCTCAAAGTAAATCGAAGTACAAAATTTCCTTGCGGTTAATCAATGCACACAGTCAATCAATGCACTAACAATATATATATATATATATATTTATAAATTGTTTTGCAGGAACAATAATACAAGACAAAAGAAAGTGCCAATACAATTTGAAAGAAGGAAAAAACTAAGGAACGGGAAAACAAAGGAAAAAACTAAGGAGCGGGAGGTTTTAAACTAAAAAGAGAATGTTGAGGGATTTCTTTGCGGCTATAGACTTTGGTGAATCCTTTATAAAGAGTGTTGTTGATCGCTTTTGCAACTCCAACACTAGCTTCAATCCTCAACCAAGAAATATGAGCTTTTGCGGCTTCAAGTTCCTTCTTGCACTTATCTACCTTGGATGCAGACTTTTGGACACTCCCCTCCCAAAAAAGTCTTTTCCCTCGCTCCGAAACCAAGTCACGAGCCAAGCTTTCAGCCTTAAAAGTTCCAGCTGCCATTTGTCCTCCGCCTCTTTAGTTTTAAAGGATAAAAGTTCCAGATGATTTTGCGCCTCATTAGCCTTGGCAGTAACAAGTTCCAGCTTCCCTTTGATTTTTTCCACCTTAGCATTGGCAGCATCAAGCTCTCCTTCATCCCTAGCAGCTCTTGAGGCGCATCCCTGAATTTCTCTTCAAAACCTGTACAAAAATAACAGGTCAGTCAATGCGGAAATAATATTCAACTTCAAGTATGCAATAAAATTAGATACCTCTTGCGAGGTATTCAAACACTTCTAATTCATGAGCCATTGCGTCTTTAGAAACATCAAGGAAATCATATTCTCCTGAAAGTTTATGATAATTATCCGTAAGTTGTTGAAGATCTTGACGACACCGATTTAACTCCGCTTGTTTCAATGAATCATCGTCCTGCAACTGATTTGACTCGTTTGTACATTTTTGAATCTCTCTATGTAAGCGGAAGATATCACTTTCACGATAAAAGAATGGTATCAGATAAGCTACGGATTTTAGCTTGAGCATCCGCAAGTATGTTCCCTTTAGCATGAGCATCTGAAGCTGAGTTATCTCTATCTTTAATCAGTTGCGCCATATAAGAAGAAAGCTGAGAGTTGTGATGTGACCCGGAACGAGAAATTCCCGCAAGGATGTTTTGTCGTTCCACACAGAGCTTGCGATTTTCTTCTTCCAACTTCTCTGATTGAGCCCGCGCTTCAAAAATACAATCCTTAGTCCATAGCAGAGTGGCCTCATATTCTTTTTTCTTACGGATATGATCTACATATAAAAGTCGATGCTTCGATTCTAACTCTTCATACTTCGATTTTGCTTGAATCTTTCCTTGACCTACAGATTCTCATTATTGACTTATAAAACATGTTCTTTCAAACGCATATCTCTACGTTGCAACCTAGATACAAGGTTTGAATCTCCCGCTGATCCCATAAAGTAATTCAGAAACATGAAAATAAAATAAGAAAAATAACATGAGAGGGAAAGTGTTAAACCTTGATTCTGAAGATCTAGTAGCTTCTGACGAAGCGTATCATTTTCCCGCTTCAGCTCCGCAGCTTCTTCTTCCACAGTTCTAAACTGGGTCTCCATCTTCATGGATCGTCCATTATAAAATTGGTAAGCGACATATGCGGCGTTCTGACCCCGAGCAAACTGCGATTTATAAAATTAAAGTTATAAGTAAAGATGAAAATAAAACGAAGTTTAAGGTCATCAAAATAATAAAAATACTTGCAATAAAGCTTGTTGCGGGAAAGAGTACGCTTCACCATCGGCAAGAGCGATTGTCTCCGCAAGAGAAGAAGGAAGATTCATATCGAATGAGGGGTTGACGGGATGGCTTTGGCCTTTTAACCAGGATTCTTTCACCACGTCATACGGTGCATACCGTATGTAATACCGTAGATTGGCAACCGCAGGTCTATCTGATTCCACCGGATGAAAATTGCATGGAACGGACTGCAAATGTTTGGACATAAACCAGGGGAAGGCCTCCTCCTCCTTGTCCATGAGATTCTTATATTCCGAAATCTTTTTAACCTTATCCGTGTGCGGTATTTCTTCATTCACCTGAACCGCATCAGTAACGGCCATGCTTGCGACATTATCCACGGAAGGAGCATCTTCTACCATCGCATTTGCTGTCTCACCCTCTTCTACCGCAGCATGAGTTGGATCACCCTCTTCTACTGAAGCATTTCCCGGCTCACCCTGAGCGGGGAGATCCTCTTTATCAGATGCATAATCTTAACTCATAGAGGGTACGAGAAGATCTTATCCAAACAAGGGAGAAAACTGAGAAGTAAGGAAGGAAAACTCAGCATCTGCGAATTGGATCGGACAACTGTCTGCAACGCCCGTAGCCTCCACCGTAGCATCAACCGGCTCTGTGGGCATAAAATTGATCACCTGAAGCGGGACATTTTGTTCTTCTTCATTTCTTTCAGGTACAGGGCTATCCTCAGCTCTCAATATTGGCTGACCGCGAGGAGAATCACGAATTTCTCCTTCCTCCCTATCGGTGGAAGCACGGGACATAGCCTTAGCTTTCTTTCGACCTTGTCAATATACCGTACTAACTCATTAAATAAAATTCATAAAGATCATAAGAATTCATTTGAATAAATCAATACCTTTTCTGTTGGAGTTGCGGCATTGCGTTTAACACCCGAAAATCAACTTTCGATCCTCCTTCAGCTTGCGGCTGTAAAAAAGAGGAAAAACAATTAGACAATTTTTAAAGCATGATGTAAAAAGAATCGAGCGAATTTTATGTACCGCATCGTCAAGCAAAAAAGCAAGGTCATCGAAGTTTAACTGCCAAGGGCAGTAAGGATGAAGACGCGATAAGAGGTTGTGAACCACACTTTCTTGGAGGGACCCGTAAAACCATGGACCTTCAATTATCAGGGGAGTGCGCTACCATCTGAAATCATGATCATCACGGATCTTTTCCCGTAAAGGATCCCGCGTCCCAGGAACGAAATTTAACTTAAAATTATCAATTTTCCAGAGCAAACGGAATCCTTCACCACCTCTGCGGCCCGGACCGACGCTTCATTTCTTATAATTCTTCACAGATACGTTATCAACATACGTAGAATGGAAGTTATCTACCTTATAGTGTTCACGTTCCGTATGGTCGGGAACGTAGCAGGTGAAATTTGTTTCTCCCCTACTGCGCTTACTACATTCATCCAGCACGCACCACCAATTCCCGTTGTATTGAGCAACGGATCGGACCAAACCGTGTTTGGACTTGTTACGACTTACGAGAACCTCGTACTGAAAAGATTCCCCCCTCTTGTATAGAGGAAGCTTCAAACCCGCATCCAACACTCCCACGGGTATTAACAACTTGTTGTTGTTGTACATCTCCAGCGAAATTTCATCTCCTTCGGCAGGATCGCAGAAGGAAACTTTAAATTGATGAAGGTTGTGCTTCTTTTTAAACTCCTCAATGTTCATTGACCTAAAGCCCAAATTTTCATTTAAGTGATTATTTTTAGAAGTTGGTTTGTTGGCTGCAACAGATACATCTTTGGTCCTCACTAAGTCAGAAGGTTGAACTCCTGAAGTGCTAGATTCATCCACCACATTCTTCCTCTTCACAAAATAACGAGATGATTTCCTTTCTAAAGGATGATCATCTTGAAGAGAAGCATCACCAACAGTTTTACTATCAGCTTTCCTAGTCATGATAAACTTTTATCTACATATGAAAATAAGAAAAGATAAGTTCACCATGATGAAACGCAAGAACAAAAAAAAAAATTTACAGAACGGAAGGACAACAAGATCATCATTGAATCAGAATACATACAAGTAAACAATTTTCTCATCAGGAAATTAAAAGGATCATGATTCAATAGAACAATCAAACATCAAAACAAAAATATCACCATCATCATTCACTCTTAAAAGTTCAGCTAAGAAGATTAACAGATAAACAAATACATTAAAGAGAAACAGAAATCAAATCACAGGTATAAATTAAAAGCATTACCTGTAAAGAAGTAAAGAACAGTAATCAAGTCAAATAATTGGATGGAAAGAAGACCTGATCCCAATGCAAGAAATCCTTGATCAACACGAAGTAGGTTAATCAAATTACGAGGAATCACAGAAGAATCACTGAAAAGTTCAGAAGAATGAAAAGCAACAAAAACTTTAAGAAGAAAAAGACAAAGAAGATTAAGAGTGAAGTGAGAGATATGACAAGATTTGTATTAAATAGGAGAAGATTGAAACTGATGAAACCGTCGAAAAAAGAAAGTGGTAGAGAGAAACTTTATTAGAAAACGTGACCAGAGACGTGATTTTCTCAAAACCGTCAAAACCGTCAGAAAAGTGATGCTAAACGTGGGAAGAAAAATTTATTAGTGGCGTGAGAATAGGGAAGAGTAAAGCTAAACGTGAAAAGTGAATTTATTACTGGCATGAAAATCGGAAGAGTAATAATTATTTTTCCTTTTTCAAATTTTTATCATATGTTAAAATTCAAAATAAAAACGGAGAAAATTATGATGGTATTAAATCCCTAACAACACGTGTTCAAATAATGTGGAAGGAGTATAAGATTATGATGGAGCGAGAAGCATTGAAGCAAAAACTAATTGAGAAGTACTGAAACAGACATCTGAAACTATGATAAGTATTGAAACAGACAGCTTTGTTGCATGATCGACACATAAATTGTGGGAAAGCATGGCACACTGTACAAAACAAATAGCTTCGTTGCATAACTGACACACCAGTTGCGGGAAAGCTTGACACAATAAAGGGATCTGACAAACATCGATGCATGATGGATATATTTCAGCTGTACAGGTTGCGGAACAAAAGAAACTAAAGCATGACAAGTCACTTTAAATGGCCACATGTCAGACATGCCATAATTCTAATAAGACCGTAATGTTCATCCAAATCCAAAAACAACAACTTGAGTACAAATCCACAGAAGAGGTACGGGATACCTAGAAAGAAGCTTAGGGAAATAAGAAGTACGCATATCAGATCTTGCGGGAAATGCATATAAGTCTTGCGGGATAAGCATCGTTCCAAAATCTGGATAAGAACTAATAGGTGAAAAGTTTGACTTGAGGGACCCATGATATTTGCTATAAATACCAAACTCTAAAACAGAAAGAATGACTGGAATTTTTTTAGAGAATTTGGCTAAAGGCATAGAAAAAGAGCAAATAGTTTAGGTATGAGTATTGTGTTAATTATAATGTTAGTTCATTAATTCTTTGATACTTACTTAATTCAAATTGTAGTTTATCCCCTTGTACATATAATCATGAACAAAAATCATCCAAATATTTTATCACCCGTGGATGTAGACAATTTGATTGTCGAACCACGTTAAATCATTGTGTTGATCCATGTTTTAATTTCTTGTTCTAACTGTTATCATGTTTCGCCTTCATTATAAGAGAATTGATTTGATTATGTTTCTGACTCTAATGGTTGTGATCCAAATATCAGATTTTTGGTAGTCACACAAATGATAAGAATAGAGTGCCAGCAATGAACCCTTTCAAACCCATTCACGATACTTTGTTCTTCCATGATTAGACGATGACAAGAATTTGAAGAACAAAACTCGGCAGTTGTTACTTGAATAAGAGAAATGCGAATTCCTTCTCTATTTTGATTAAAGGAGATAATATCCCTTGGATGCTTTTTATATTCCACAATCAATATTTGGTATAAAACTGTCCACGTCTCCCACTTATTATTATCCCCTAATGGGATTCAGGTGCTTGAGCAACGATTTTCACAAAAAAGATTCCTTGTTTCCTCATATGTGACCTAGTCACCTAGTAGCTTGGCTGGTGAGAATTCAAATAGCCTACTGCTGACTTGACTGCGAGATCCTTACATTGGTACCACCTCAAAGAAATGGTATGGCAACCATATTTCCGTGAGACCCCTTGGTTAATTTTGTCGTAAATACCAATTAAGCTCATAATTTAGTTGTTCCTTGTATATGTGATCGAAATTGCTTCTATTTTCTACAAAAGATCTAAAACAAATATATTAGCCAAATAAGAAATCTTAGCTAGTATAAATATGGGTATTATTGTGTCACACTAACGTGTTTATTACTAGACATGGAACACCATGTGTGGTTATTAGTGATGGAGGTTCAAATTTTTAAAAATCATTTCATGCTCTCCTCAAGAAGTACAACATTACTCACAAGGTCGGCACGCCGTATCACCCATAAACTAGTAGGCAAGCTGAAATTTCAAATCATGAGATCAACTCCATTCTAGAGAAAACCGTTATCACTACACGGAAAGATTGGAGCTTGGGACTCAATGATGCATTATGGGCATATAGAATGGCATAGAAGACACCTATTGGAATATCTCCATATCGGTTGGTCTATGCAAAGCTTGTCATTGATAGACACATTTATGTGTCTTATTTAGTCTCGTACTTGTATTAATAGTCCTCATATTTTGTACTAATAATATGATTTTATGTGCTTTTAGGGTTTTCGGAAGAATAAACTTTTGTGGAGAAAATTGGCTTAAAAAGTGTTAAAAACACCCCCAACAAAAGTGTTAAAGGCACCCGTAAAATTGATAAAGGCACCCCCAAGTATTGATAAAGGCACCCCCAAGTATTGATAAAGGCACCCCCAAGTATTGATAAAGGAACCCGTGCTTTGGATTAAAGGCAACCACTCTCTTTTATAATTCAAAAGATATTTTTTTGGCGGGAAAACTTCATTTAGATTCTGTTCGTTAGTTTTGGAAGATTTGGAAGTGTTTTAAGCCAATAATATTCTTATCTTACTGAAGAAGATCTGTACCTAACTTAAACACCTAAAAATTAATACCAAAAAATCCCGTCAATTATTGTTGTTTGTCGTAAAAAAGGAAGCTTATATATCTTCTCGGGTTTTATTTGAAAATAAATATGTGTAATAAGGAGATAAAATCACCTTTAAGATTGGGTCTGTATGAATGTATTATTATCGAGTTGTAAAGACAAAAAAATCATCCAAAAGAATCAAGATATGATGATCGGGAAAATAAAAAAATATTTTCCAAGAAGATACTCGTTAAGACAAGAGATTCGAGAGAGGATTTGGGCAAGATGAGGTTGTACTATAAATATAGAGAGTATCAAAGAGTATTAGGGGGGGGGGGGGGGTTGGAGACCTCAGGAGGAGCCAGAGAAATCACCGAAAAAATTCCAGGAAGAAAATAGTTGATGCTGGTGAAGAAAAGGTGAAGAACATAAGGCGCCCAGAAACTGTCGCTGATAGTGTCGCTGAAGCAGGCACTAAAGCAGTCTTATTTCAACAGCACCTGAAGTCCGTTCTTTTCTCCTGTTTAATGTTCTTTCTTCTGTAACGCAGAGAAAAATTCTCTGTAACGCTTATAAGCGTTTCAGTTCTCCTGTGTTACTATTATTTCACCATTAGAAGCACTTTTTGAGCTATGGAATATATTTTTGAGGGTTTTTCCATTAAAATGAGCTAAACCCCATTTCTGAGGCGACGGAGGAAGCTAATTGTCCAAAGATCATGTGGTAATTTTTTATTTAATTAATGTATGCAATTCATTTATGATTAATTGCCTTGGTTAAAAATTGATTTAATGATTTTCGTTAAGCAATTGTGATTTCGTTAGATGGTACATGCTTTGACCTAGGTTTAATATGTTACATGCTTTTGTTATACAATTGTTATTTTGAAAATCTACTTTTTGCAATATTTTAGAATCAAATTAAATGTTAGAATTGCCTAATAATTATTCAATTTAATCACTTTCAAAATTGGAAAATAGTGGAATCCTAGCATCAGTTTACTCTCAATCTTGTTATAAATTTTATTTGATTTTTGCTATTTTTAGTCTTAGAAATTAGATGTAAAAACAATTTTTCACAAGTTCGAAATCAAAACCTTTTTACCACTATATTAAAATCACATCATTTTTGGCGCAGCCGACGCGGATTTGTTTTTAGATTTATTTGTTTTAGGTTTAGTTTAATTTAGGATTTATTGTTATTTATTTATTGTTATTTATTTTTTTTGTTCTTTTTTACGCGTTTGGTATTTTCTGTTCTTTTCAGAATTGAAGCGAAACTAAAAAGAAAAGGAGAAAGTGCTATAAAAAGGAAGTAGAGCCAAAGAAGGAAAGAAAAGAGGATTCCAAAAGGAGTAAAGAAGATTTTATTTTAATTTTTAGATTTATTATTTTATTTTATTTTTATTTTTAGTTTTTAGTTTTTATTTTTAGAAACTGTATTAGGGTTTGGCTATTTTTTTTGTAATTTTTCTTCTTTTATTGGACGTTTTTGAACTTTGGACTTTTGAACATTTTTTTTTTAAAACCCTAAGGAAGGGTATTTAAATATAAAATACAACAGGAAGGACGAAAATTACGATATTGTCTCGGCCCCTCGGGTTCGTACACTAACACAGGAGTTGGTGGCCCGAGTCGACTACAACCGGTTCATCGCCCGTCTGTTACCGGAGGTAAAACTCTATCAACCCACGAATCCCCTGCAAGTGGGCTTTCTGTATTCTTTCGAATGCATATATGTTGAGGACTTGAATACGGATTTATTTTCTAGTAAAGGGCAAGGATTGGCCATATAAGATAAGAACACGTTACCTTACGCGAACCTAAGCCTAAAATTTGACTAGAAAGAGACCTATAGGGTAACGAGCTTATTGAAAAATCATTCAAAAGGATTGTATTGGTTACTTTATTAGCCTCACTCAAGGTTCAATAAGATTATTTTAAGTTGATTAGAGCCGCCTTGTAACCCAGGGAAAAGTGCCAAAGAGAAAGGGTTATCAAAGCTCCTTAGAGCTTATCCTGTTTCTCTTCGACTTAATCTAATTTGGATCGTTCTGAGAGATTCACTAAAACTGTAACTAGTTGCCTTTTGGAAGAATAAAAGTTGTTCTAGAAACAATCTAAGTGGAGCCATCATGCTTTTTGTTTGCTAGATTCAATAGGTTTGATTTGGTTGAGTCGTCCTTGTTTGTGTATGTTTAGAACCCCTTCCTATTAGAAAATGTCGAGCTGGTATTACAATAAATATCCTATTGAGTTTCAAAGCAGGCATCACCCTTACTATGACCATAGTGTGGATAGTACTTGGGATCACTACCAATCTTATGAAGGTTATGGTTCATACCAAGGTGATCCCAATTACTATTCGTACATACACCCGTCTTATGAACATGAAAATGAGAAAAATTCGAGTTCTTTGTCTTGGAGAGATTCCCTAAAGCATGTGCAATATAGTTCTTATAATGAGCCTATTATGCCTCTAGAAGAATCACACGAGCAGTTACAACCTAACAATCTTTATGATCTAGTTGTTTCTATAGATAATTCCGTCAAGGAGTTGACCGAGGATACAAGAAGAATCATAAAGAAGATGGATGAGAATTCAAAACAGATGATTGAGAATATAAAAAAGATGATTGAGGATAGTAATAGGTTCCTATTAAGTGTGAACGAAAGTTATGCAAAGAATAATATTGCTCAAAATGATCATAATTTCCAACATAGTGATACCAATTGATAATTATTCACCTAGTCAAGAGGACGGGGATAGAATTGGTAACACTACTTATTTAGACGAGGTTCAAACATCTTCGTATTATTATGATGAGGATAGTATTGGTGAACAACTTGAAATATACAGGCAGAGTAATCAAGAAATTGTCACTCCAATTGTGCTTCATGGTGATAGTGTTATTTCTGTTTCAAATCCAAATAATTTTAATGATTATTCACCTATTCAGAAGGAAGAGGATTTGAATAGAGACACTACAATTTTAGAAGATGATAGACTCTTAGAGAATTTTAATACGATAGAGGAAGTTGAGTGTAGTTCTGACCTTAATGACCCTAGAATCCAGCCAACAATTTTTAGTCCATCTGAGAGTAATGTCCACTCTAAGTTTGGGGGTACCGATGATTCTTTTTCTTGGAGGTATGCCCTCAAGAAATTGAAATCTAGTGATCCAAATACCTTTGTAGAAGAATCACCTCTAATGATATATGAGAAGTATTATAAATACAGACCGCTTAGTTGGGAACAAAGATTGAGAGTTCTGGCAATGCAGAGATTATATGCGGATGATGATGATCAGTCTTGTAGTGACCCTCAGTTCCATACAGAATATATTGATAACCCTTTAGATGATTGTGTATATGATTTGCCTAATTCCGTACATGAATCCATCTCACAAGATCATTCACCCGTCTTAGAGGTTGTTTTTAGACCCCTAGACTTCCAAAAGTTACCTAATTTAGGGTTAGAATTGTGTGTTTCTCAAGTTTTGTTGGATCACTTTGCATCTAAATACCTAGAGGACTCGCCTGTTCCTGATATTGTACATAAACTAATTGATATCTCTATCAGTTTTCAAGATCATCTTCAAACTAGATTCATTGAGCTTGTTGATGTCCAAAAAGAAGTTTAGTATTTAGAAACCCATCCTCTGGTCAATGTGGTTTACCTAGGAAATAATACCAAGATTGACTTTGTTTTCCCACCAAAACATTTTCTTCCATATGTGGGAACGTTTGAATTTCAAATTTGTCAAGTATCAAGTTTTGAGACTAAGCCTAATTACTTTAGAAAATTAGAATCGACACATTTGCATAAGAATGACCACCTTCATTGTAGTCAACTGTGTGGGTCAAATATGATTGACTTTGAGGATCCACAATTATTCAGGTTATTATTATGTGCCTTAAATGTATAATTGAGTTTTTCCAAACTTTACAATTTGATCTTCCGGATCCTACCTATGAGGAAAGTTATCCTAAAGAGATTTATCTAGACCCTTTCATAGAGCCTGAACCTGAACCTCAACTAGATGTATTTGCCACAAACAAAACACCAGATATGGATAAGGTTGTACTAAGATTATTCACTTTATGGGTCTGCTGCAGTTTCCTTCTATTTTGGATAACATTGTTTTATTCAGATGACCCATAGTTGTTCTGACTATTGCTATATGATTTAGTGAGGTGACTAATTCTTTCTTAGTCTGGCTGAAGACTTTAAACTTAGCACTTCTTGGGAGGTAACCCATGCTCATGCGACACGATAATATCTTTCCTTAACTTCTTTCCTTCGATTGGTAACAGTTTTTCCTTGTTCATATATTTAATCATTCATCTTTAGGATTTAAGTTTGGGGGTAAGGGAGAAACTTTTAAGTGAAATATGAAACTCCAAAGTCTAGAAACTTGTGAATTATTCAGGATGACACTAACCACTCTAGGTAGATGGAGACATAGCTCTTATCTATAGGAATTGGTGTACCAGCTATATGGTCTATTCATATCTGGATGCACTCAGGTGTTAGAAATAACATGATAATTATTGAACAAGCATATCTCAGAATCATCATAATCATATCACTTTCTATTTTTATTTTTGCAATTTTATATTTCTCTAAGTGATTTGGTGGGGCCTTAGTATTGCCATAAGGTCTTAGCTCGGATGCGTTAGAATTTTAATTTTGTTAAAAAAAAATAAAAAAAATTTGACACTTTGATAGCAATATGTGTGTGTTCTCCCTGTCTCCGTCGCCTAAGCAAGCGTGGAACGCAGGATCCATGGGAACTATCATGTAATATGCTGAAAAGGAACATGCGCTTAGATTCAAAAGATCTAATCATGTAGTCATATAAAAAAAATGAAATAAATATAAAAATAAAATAAATAAATAAATAAATATTTTGTATATAAAAAATAATATAAAAATAGGAGCATCCAAGCCGGACTTTATACTAATATTTTGGGAAACACCGTTCACCTTAGTCAACATATGCACCATTCATTACTTCTATTTTCATCTTCTAATCTATCCCTGTGTATGAATTTGATTGATTCCGAGCAATGTGAAATTTTATCTAGTTTTGGATGTTCAATGATTATTTGAGTAGAGTTTTGCATTCTTATATGAATTTTAGTACGCTGAGTGCAAACTCGTGTATAGCAATTGGATTCATACAGGGTAATGATTCTTATAGCCGAAGAATTTAGTATACCAACTAAATAGCCTGTTTATCTATCCTCAATCGTTCACAGGTAGTTAGGGTTTGGAGTAAAAGGTTTTGTGGGTACACCTCTTGTAAACCCTCACGAGACTAAAACTCGTCAGATAGGAACACCTATGGGTTTAAAGGCTTATTGCACACGCTAAGTGGAATCGCGATGCCTGAAGTGAGTTAGGATTTCTTTTTTATATTTGCTCGAGGACTAACAAATAATAAGTTTGGGGGTATTTTGATAGACACATTTATGTGTCTTATTTAGTCTCGTACTTGTATTAATAGTCCTCATATTTTGTACTAATAATATGATTTTATGTGTTTTTAGGGTTTTCGGAAGAATAAACTTTTATGGAGAAAATTGGCTTAAAAAATGTTAAAAACACCCACAACAAAAGTGTTAAAGGCACCCCCAAGTATTGATAAAGGCACCCGTGCTTTGGCTTAAAGGCAACCACTCTCTTTTATAATTCAAAAGATATTTTTTTGGCGGGAAAACTTCATTTAGATTCTATTCGTTAGTTTTGGAAGATTTGGAATATTCTTATCTTAATGAAGAAGATATGTACCCAACTTAAACACCTAAAAATCAATACCAAAATCCCGTAAATTATTGTTGTTTGCCGTAAAAAAGAAAGCTTATATATCTTCTCGGGTTTTATTTGAAAATAAATATGTGTAATAAGGAGATAAAATCACCTTTAAGATTGGGTTTGTATGAATGTATTATTATCGAGTTGTAAAGACAAAAAAAATCATAAAAATAAAATCAGAATCAAGATATGATGATCGAGAAAAAGAAAAAAATATTTTCCAAGAAGATACTCGTTAAGACAAGAGATTCGAGAGAGGATTTGGGCAAGATGAGGTTGTACTATAAATATAGAGAGTATCAAAGAGTATTAGGGGGGGGGGGGCTGGAGACCTCAGGAGGAGCCAGAGAAATCATCGAAAAAATTCCAGGAAGAAAATAGTTGCTGCTGGTGAAAAAGAAGGTGAAGAACATAAGGCGCCTAGAAACTGTCGCTGATAGTGTCGCTGACGCAGGCACTAAAGCAGTCTTATTTCAACAACACCTGAAGTCCGTTTTTTTCTCCTGTTTAATGTTCTTTCTTCTGTAACGCAGAGAACAAGTCTCTGTAACGCTTATAAGCGTTTCAGTTCTCCTGTGTTACTATTATTTCACCATTAGAAGCACTTTTTGAGCTATGGAATATATTTTTGAGGGCTTTTCCATTACAATGAGCTAAACCCCATTTCTGAGGTGACGGAGGAAGCTAATTGTCCAAAGATCATGTGGTAATGTTTTATTTAATTAATTTATGCAATTCATTTATGATTAATTGTCTTGGTTAAAAATTGATTTAATGGTTTTCGTTAAGCAATTGTGATTTCGTTAGATGGTACATGCTTTTGACCTAGGTTTTATATTTACATGCTTTTGTTATACAATTGTTATTTTGAAAATCTACTTTTTGCAATATTTTAGAATCAAATTAAATGTTAGAATTGCATAATAATTATTGAATTTAATCACTTTCAAAAATGGAAAATAGTGGAATCCTAGCCTTAGTTTACACTCAATCTTGTTATAAATTTTATTTGAATTTTGTTATTTTTAGTCTTAGAAATTAGATTTAAAAAAAAAATCACAAGTTCGAAATCAAATCCTTTTGACCACTATATTAAAATCACATCAGTCATCTCCCGGTTGAACTTGAACATAAGGCTTTATGGGAAGTAAAGATGTGCAACATAGAGTATGATAAAGTGGGGAAACAAAGGCAACTAAAAATTAATGAGCTAGAGGACATACGTACGATGCTTACGAGAGTTCTTGTATATATAAAGAGAAGACTAAGCTATTTCACGACAAGATGATTTCTCAAAAAAAAATTGTTGTGGGATAAAAAGTTCTTTTATTTTAATAATCGTCTTCGTTTATTTCATGGTAATATAAGGTCCATCTAGGTTGGACCATTTGTTGTTACTAATGTTTTTTCTCATGGTGCAGTTGAGATTACAAGTATGAAAACAGAAATAATTTCCAAAGTCAACGGTCATAGATTTAAGCCTTATTACCAAGACTTCCCTACATAGAATGTCGACGTGATTAGACTTGAAGATTTACTCCCTATAGAGGAGTAATACGAGCGAGTAGAGAGTCGGGATGACGAATTTAAACCAAACGTTGAATGGGAGGAAACCATTGGTTTTGTATCTCTATTTCTATCTTTTGATTATTTTTTTTTTAGTTTTTTCATGTCAAATTAGGACTTTCCTATCTTAATTTTACATTTGAAGAGTCAATTTACATTGAGGACAATGTAAAGTTTAAGTGTGAGGGAGTATTTATCATATAGATTTTTAGCATTCCCTGTTGTAGGTAGAACTTTTAAACTTTTTGTACATATTTGCATGAAAACCTTTAACTTTTAGAGATTTTAAAGTCACTTTGTCTACTTCTAGCTAAGTTTACATGCTGAGTTCTTACCGAAATAACTGAACTTAGAAGTATTAGAGAATGATATTCTGAGTGCTTAGTTGTTGAGAGGCTAGAGATGATAAAAATGGACTTAAACCGCCGGTAGAGAATACAATATTAGAGAAGCTGATCCTTCAATACCCATGAGTGAGGCACCAAACCTTCAAGTATTTATACCTGTCTAAATTGTCCGTTTAGAGTGTTTCATCTTCGCAAACTCTGGGTAGAATGATGAGCTAACTAACTTCACACCAACTTCAGCCCTACTTTTTGATCTCTTGAGTGCTAATCCTATCAATCATTAGGGTGCCATCAGAATTTCTAACTCTATCTTGTAGTCTTGTTTGCAGTTTGCATCATTCTCTCGATAACAACAGGTCCATAGAAACATATCATCATCAAAAAGCAGAGCGACATCAAAAATTTGAAGGAAAGTTGAATACAGTAAATGTTTACAAGCAACGGTACAAGAAAGAGAGCAAATTTTATGTTCAAATAAAACAACAATACAATGAGCAAAATTATATATACATGTTGAAGACTAATGTACAAGAGCGAAATAAAAGAAAAGATGAGAGTTTTTGAAGTTTATGATATCGAAGCAATACAAGTTGTGAAGAATCAAGTGGTAAATTCATTATCCCACGACCATAGTAGTTTCATTGTTCATTTTATTTATTTTTCAGTTTGTATCTTTAAAAAAACAAAGAAAATCGAAGAAAAAAAAAAGAAAAATTTATTATTTAGTTTGTATTTCATTCAATAAGGCCGTTGGGAAGAAGAAATCTATAAAGAAGTTTCAAGCAACAAAAAGTTGAGCAAAAGAGTTATAATTGTCAAGGTTCTACGAAGTTAAAGAGTTAATCATCAATAATTGAAGACCGAAGACAGAGACGTTTCTATTGGATGTTGTGAGAGTGGTGCTGATTTTTGATCGGGTGAGAAGGTAAATAGGCGTTCCCATCCTCATATAATGGTTGATTTCCTTTCTTAGAGATCATCAGAGAAAAAAAGGGTTTTTTTTGTCCCATAATCCTATGGAATAACATCTTCATATAATTCGGAAGGTTACTTTTCCTTCCAACCATTCAACGTCTGCAAGATTTCTATCTTCACTCCTGCCTGCACACATGAGAACTATAAATTGCGTCTTCTGAGTGTAATTTCATAAAACCCTATTGGTGAGGCAGAAGTCGAAACATTAGATCGCTCTCGAATCTGGATTCTTTGATATGGCGGTTTTCTCCTAACTCTAGAGTTAAGCATGAGAGTAATGTTCTTTGGCACTTCTTACTTTCTATTATTAGTATGCACGAGTACATAAAGTTAAGCATGAGAGTAACTTTATGTCCTCGTAGCTCTTTGGATACTTGTGAATTTAAAGTTGGAGTAGGTTTTGTGGGTGTACCTCTTGTAAACCCTCACGAGACTATAACTCGTCCACTAGGGACACCTAGGGGTTTAAAGGCTTGTTTCACATGCTAAGTGTAACGGTGTCCTCAACGAAAGGGAGTTGTTGTATTTTAGGTTAGTTTAAGATGTATCGTTTTCCCGAGGACTTGCAAAAGCTAAGTGTGGGAGAATTATATAAGTGCATGTTTTACATATTTAGAGTGTCAATTTCAGGCACTTATTTGCTAGATTTCTTGTGAATTATTGTATATTATGTTTGTTTTTGTTTATTTATCTTTTATTAGGTGGAATCATCCAAAAGAAGTGCTACAAGTGAAGAAAGGACAAAGACCAGATTTAATTTGTATAAATATAGGATTTCTAACCATCATCACATAGAGAACGAAAAAACGAAGCCAATGGCGAAAGAATAAAGTCATTTTGACTTCGTATGTGAAAGTTATACGCAAAAGAAAAACTAAAGGCAAATTAGTTATTTCAGGGAAAATGCTATTGGCCGCCTGATGGAGGGAGATTTATGGAAAAGAAATTTATTATTTTATTATTATTTATATTTTATTAATGTTATTTTAGTAAAAAAATAATTAATTTTCGGATTTATTATTTAGGGTAATTTTAGAAGAGTTTAGAAGTTTATTTTAAGAGTTTTAATAAGTTAGAAAAGTTTCCTAAAGGTAGTAGATACCTTGGGAAACAAATATATATGTTTTTGATAAGTTTAGGGTTTGTTTAGTAGGAGTTATCTATACAAAGAGCTCCAAAAATGAAAATTAGAGTTTGAGTCGGTTTAGAGGTTTTTTCATCCTTTCTTGACTAGCAAGTTAGGGTTTTTCCCCAAGTCTATAAATAGAGTCCTCTATGTATTATTTTAGGGAGTTGAATTTGATTAATAAGAATTATTTTCTTAAACTTGTTCAAGTTTAATCGATTATTGTTTACAGTCGGGAAACCGAAGTCTAAATAATTATCGTTGTTCATAGTCGATATTCCTAGGAATATTTGAAGTCTGAACAAAACCTCTCTTTTCTTTCTTTTCTTTATTATCCGCTGCATCAGTTGGTATCAGAGCCAAGTTTGATTCTAGGGTTATTTGATGTTATTAAGACGAGTAGTCAGGGTTAATAAATTGTCACCAAGACAAGATCCAAGAAGATGTGAATATCTGATCAAATCAAAGAAGGAGATTCTGGATGTGATAGAATATTATTTGAAGAAGTCACTGAAATCTCGATCTAAACCATACTCGCTTATAGAAGAAAATAATAATACAGATAACGACTTTGAAGACTTGTTTTGCCGTCACGATAATGATGCACCAAATCAAGTTATTATTGAGAGATATACAACTCCGATCTTTGATAAATATCCTGATGATGAAGAGGATATGAAATTTTCTTTTCAAAAAGGCGAAGAACATCCTATTTCTGACAAAGAAAAACAGTCCCAAGAAGTTTCACAGGATTTAATGGAGTTTCATGGTGAGTCATCTAATTTTGATAAACTTATTGATTTAGAAATTCCTGATATTGATGAGTTGTCTTTGTCCGAGAATACGCTATTTGTTGATTATTGTGATACACAAATTGTCTCTCATATCAACCATAACAAGAGGGAATTTGTTGAATCAACTTATGAAGATCCGTTTTGGGTTTCCATCATACCTCATGCTTCTGTACGGTGCATAAATTATTTTTTTACAACATCAATTCCTGTGTATGAAGATTGTCATCAACGAGTTACACATGCAGAACATGGTACCGGCAAGATTCGAGGACGAATCTTCTCCAACACCGGTAGAATGATGGAGGGAGATTTATGGAAAAGAAATTTATTATTTTATTACTCCCTCCGTTTCAGGAAAAGAGTTACTTTTCCTATTTGCACAATTGTTAAGGCAAGATGAGAGAGAATAAATTTTGTAATTTATTTCCAGATTTACCCTAATAAAAAGTTTAATACTACGTATATCTTTATAATGAGAATAATAACATTTCTTAAAATAACAAGGGTAGTTTTGAAAGTTTGTTATATAGAAAATGAAAGTAACTCTTTTGTTGGAACAAAAATTTAAAGAGAAAGTAACTCTTTTCCTGAAACGGAGGGAGTATTATTTATATTTTATTAATGTTATTTTAGTAAAAAATAATTAATTTTCGGATTTATTATTTAGGGTAATTTTAGAAGAGTTTAGAAGTTTATTTTAAGAGTTTTAGTAAGTTAGAAAAGTTTCCTAAAGGTAGTAGATACCTTGGGAAACAAATTTATATGTTTTTGATAAGTTTAGGGTTTGTTTAGTAGGAGTTATCTATACAAAGAGCTCCAAAAACGAAAATTAGAGTTTGAGTCGGTTTAGGGGTTTTTTCATCCTTTCTTGACTAGCAAGTTAGGGTTTTTCCCAAGTCTATAAATAGAGTCCTCTATGTATTATTTTAGGGAGTTGAATTTGATTAATAATAATTAATTTCTTAAACTTGTTCAAGTTTAATCGATTATTGTTTATAGTCGGGAAACCGAAGTCTAAATAATTATCGTTGTTTATAGTCGATATTCCTAGGAATATTTGAAGTCTGAACAAAACCTCTCTTTTCTTTCTTTTATTTAGCTTCCGATCTGCATCACCGCCCATCGTACGTTAAGGGGAAGACGTGTTTCGAGGGGATTATTAAAGGCAGTCAGGTCTTTTACTGAGGGGAATCTTAAGTTCACATATTGTTATACGCACCATCTATTTTTTTCAGGGCCACATATTGTTGAAATGTAATGAAGGCGCCTTCCTTTTACTAAGGGTGCCACCATCTTCTTTATTTCTCACGTAACAGTTCAGAGAGAGAGATTAATGGAAGAAGTGATTGATCAAAATCATGATTCGATGATGATTGATTTTGGAACAGATAATTTTCGAGATTTGGTGGACATCATAGGGTCATTAAAGATGATAGAAGGCATGGGTTGGAATTGAAAATAGGTTTTGAGAAGAGAAAACAGATTTTAATGGTGGTTGTGACCTAATAGTTATTCATGGAAGATGGATAGAAGCCGAGAAGGGAACTTTTGGTTGTAGCTCGATTCTACGATTGCTGGTGCTCGTGAACAAAGATAGTTGAGATGAATTGGATAATTTGGCAAAGACGCTATTGACTTGTGATTACCCAAAATCTACTTCAACACGTTGCAGACTTATCTTGTTCCGCAAGCCCGCATCATCTTGTCCCGCAAGCCCGCACTATCTTGCCCGCACCACTTTGTCCCGCAGTCCCTCACCATCGCATCCCGCATTCCCGCACCATCTTGTCCCGCAGTCCCTTACCATCTCATCCCGCACCATCTTGTCCCACACCAAAATTAGACTAAGGACATTCAAGGATAAGATCAACAGGGACACATGGCAGATCACTATCGACACATGGAAGATCACTATCGACACGTGGAGGACCTCCATTGACACATGAAAAAATTTGATATCGTACAGATAGCTTATCAATGCTTTGAAGATAAGGGCAAAAGTTTTTTTGTAAATATCCCCTTTATAAACAAAACAAATGTATTAGAGAGGGGGGACTTTTTTCTAGGGTTTCTGGCCCAAGAGAGAAAAACAGGATCTTCTTCTCTGAAATATTCTCAACATAGAAACTCTTCAATCTTCTGTAACCTAACAATCAATAAGAACAATCAACTTTTATTACCCATGGACGTAGGCAGATCTCTGCCGAACCACGTTAAACTTGTTTTGTTGATTTCAAATTTGTTTTCTGCCAATTTGATTTCTCTTCTTGTTCTGTATTTCACCCATCCGATTCATGAAGTTGTTGTGCTGCTTGAAAATCGGCAGCCATAGTTTGGCGCTAGAAACAGGGAAAATTTAAAGGATTTATCCTACCTGTGTCCTTAAATGGGGATCGTTTAGTTAGTGCACCTTATAAACTTGATTTCTTAGTTGAGAAGGAATCTGAAGTTGTATGTAAGAAGAAATTAACAAAAGAGGAAGTCATACAGTTTAGAAATGCAGTTACAAAAGATTATTACTTTCAGATGTATTATGATGATCTACCGATATGGGGTTTTATTGGAAAAGTTGAGAAGGATAGTAAATCTGATCTTAGTGAGTACAAATATTATCTCTATAAACATATTAATTTTGAAATCTTATACAATAAAGACAAGGTTATTGAAATTAATGTTAGAACGGATCCAAATGCTTTGGTTGATCTCAATGAGGATAAACCTGTTGATGCTGAATTTATGTATACCGTGAAATGGAAAGAAACCACTACTCCTTTCGACGAGAGAATGAATAAATATTCACAATCTTCTTATTTACCTCATCATTTGGAGATCCATTGGTTCTCAATTATAAACTCCTATGTAACTGTTCTTCTTCTAACTGGGTTTCTTGCCACCATTCTTATGCGGGTTCTTAAGAATGATTTTGTCAAATATGCACACGATGGGAAGCAGCAGATGACCAAGAAGAGACTGGATGCAAATACATTCATGGTGACGTGTTTAGATATCCTAAGGGAAATTTTTTGTTTGCTGCAGCTCTTGGTTCGGGCACCCAGCTGTTTGCTCTTACAATCTTCATTTTCACACTTACTCTTGTTGGAGTATTTTATCCATAAAACCGAGATCGAAGGAACAAACTGGGTGAGGAATCTGTTGTTGATAGAGTGGTGCTTATTTTTGATCGGGTGAGAAGGTAAATATGAGTTCCCATCCTCATATAGTGGTTGATTTCATTTCTTAGAGATCATAAGAGAAAAAAAAGGGTTCTTTTTTGTCCCAAAATCCTATGAAATAACATCTTCATATAATTCAGAAGGTTACTTTTCCTTCCAACCATTCAACGTCTGCAAGATTTCTATCTTCACTCCTGCCTGCACACATAAGAACCATAAATTGCATCTTCTGAGTGCAATTTCATAAAACCCTATTGGTGAGGCAGAAGTCGAAACATTAGATCGCTCTCGAATCTGGATTCATTCATATGGTGGTTTTCTCCTAACTCTAGAGTTAAACATGAGAGTAATGTTCTTTGGCACATCTAACTTTTTATTATTAGCGTGCAGAAACTTTATGTCCTCGTAGCTCTTTGGATACTTGTGACTTTAAAGTTGGAGTAGGTTTTATGGGTATACCTCTTGTAAACCCTCAAAGACTATAACTCGTCCACTAGGGAAACCTAGGGGTTTAAAAGCTTGTTTCACATGCTAAGTGTAACGGTGTCCTCAATGAAAGGGAGTTGTTGTATTTTAGGTTAGTTTAAGATGTATCGTTTTCCCGAGGAATTGCAAAAACT
Source organism: Papaver californicum (assembly GCA_023531435.1). Lineage (NCBI taxonomy): Eukaryota > Viridiplantae > Streptophyta > Magnoliopsida > Ranunculales > Papaveraceae > Papaver > Papaver californicum. Next base: position 6,816,089 of record JAJJMC010008370.1, on the reverse strand, counting down.
AAGTGTGGGAGAATTATATAAGTGCATATTTTACATATTTAGAGTGTCAATTTCAGGCACTTATTTACTAGATTTCTTGTGAAATATTGTATATTATGTTTGTTTTGTTTATTTATCTTTTATTAGGTGGAATCATCCAAAAGAAGTGCTACAACTGAAGAAAGGAAAAAGACCAGATTTAATTTATATAAATATAGGATTTCTTACCATCATCACATAGAGAACGAAGAAACGAAGCCAATGGCGAAAGAATAAAGTCATTTTGACTTCGTATGTGAAAGTTATACGCAAAAGAAAAACTAAGGGCAAATTAGTTATTTCAGGGAAACTGCTATTGGCCGCCCATCGTACGTTAAGGGGAAGACGTGGTTCGAGGGGATTATTAAAGGCCGTCATATCTTTTGCTAAGGGGAATCTTAAGTTCACATATTGTTATACGCACCAGCTATTTTTTTCAGGGCCACATATTGTTGAAATGTAATGAAGGCGCCTTCCTTTTACTAAGGGTGCCGTCATCTTCTTTATTTCTCAAGTAACAGTTCAGAGAGAGAGATTAATGGAAGAAGTGATTGATCAAAATCATGATTCGATGATGATTGATTTTAGAACAGATGATTTTCGAGATTTGGTGGACATCATAGGGTCATTAAAGATGATAGAAAGCATGGGTTGGAATTGAAAATAGGTTTTGAGAAGAGAAAACATATTTTAATGGTGGCTGTGACTTAATGGTTATTCATGGCAGATGGATAGAAGCCGAGAAGGGAACTGTTGGCTGTAGCTCGATTCTATGATTGCTGGTGCTCGTGAACAAAGATAGTTGAGATGAATTTGATAATGTGGCAGAGACGCTATTGATTTGTGATTACCTAAAATCTACTGCAACACGTGGCAGACTTATCTTGTCCCGCAAGCCCGCACCATCTTGCACGCACCACCATCTTGCCTGCACAACCATCTTGCCCGTACCATTTTGTCCCGCAGTCCCTCACCATCTTGTCCCGCAGTCCCGCACCATCTTGTCCCGCAGTCCCTCACCATCTCGTCCCGCATCATCTTGTCCCACACCAAAATTAGATTAAGGACATTCAAGGATAAGATCAACATGGACACATGGCAGATCACTATCGACACAAGGAAAATCTCTATCGATACGTGGCGGACTTCCATTGACACATGGCAAAATTTGATGTTGAAACATATAGCTTATCAATGCTTTGAAGATAAGGGCAAAGGGGCTTTTTTGTAAATACTATTTCTATCGCCCCTTTATAAACAAAACAAATGTATTAGAGAGAGGGACTTTTTTCTGGGGTTCTGGCCCAAGAGAAAAAAAACAGGATCTTCTTCCCTAAAATATTCTCAACAGAGAAACTCTTCAATCTTCTGTAACCTAACAATCAATAAGAACAATCAACTTTCATTACCCGTGGACGTAGGCAGATTTCTGCCGAACCACGTTAAACTTGTTTGCGTTGATTTCAATTTTGTTTTTTCTATCAGTTTGATTTCTCTTCTTGTTTTGTATTTCACCCATCCGATTCATGAGGTTGTTGTGCTGCTTAAAAATCGGCAGCCAGATGACTGATGGGTAAGAGTTGAGCTCGAGGAGATGATGGCAGTAATGGTGATTAAATGATCGAGTCTGGAGAGAAGATGCTGCTGCTATTATCCGTGATGGTCGATGCTGTTGATGATGATCTCATGGAGCTGTAATGACAGTTCAATAGATGGGTCGATGGTGATGGAAGTTGTTGGCAGTGAGGCTGTCGAAGTTATGGTAATAAGGTTGGCAAGAAGACAAAGAAGAATGGAAATAGAGAATTCAAAGTGATGGTTTAATGAAGTCTGCAGTTTGCTAAGAACATGGCAGTGATAAGATAATGGCAGAAAAGGGTGAAGTTGAGACGTTGTTGGTTGATGGAGCTCGAGTTCGAACCAGTGATAATTGTTTGTGAGAGTTTGAATAAAACAGGGAACTTGAGTTTGATTTTGAATCAATTTCGTGACCGAGAGTTCAACTGAGATAATCGATGGAGAAGATATGGAAGAATTTAAGGTTAACAGGGAACTTGTTTCTTGTTTAGAAAGAGTCGGAATTTGATTTTGGAGAACAACCGCGTTAAGTGAAAGTGAGAATATGGTGAAGCTTCTTATAGCAAGGTTGGATGTACATCCAATTCCTAAGGTGACACGTCAGTACACCTAGTCTCTATTTAGTAATAGACCAATCAAAAGCCGTAACCATTTTGTTATGTTGCTTCGTGAAACACTGAACCAGATGCACTTAATTTCTCGAACACAAAACTCTTACCACCGACTTTTTGATCATTATCAAGCCAGCACTTGCGTGTGAAGTGATTTGGCTTCGCAGCCTATATATAGCCTGCTAGCTGCATCCTTTCGACAAACAGAAAAAAAAAATCAGAAAAATAATTTGGAGAAGCAGAGACGGCTTCCGCTGCGATGATTTTTTCGATTTACAATTTTTTTTTATTTATTTAATTATTAGATTCTAGTTAATTTTTTAATTGATTGGGGATGATCTTTTAGTTCTAAATATGATTTAAATTATTTATAAAAATCTATTTTGAGTTCTTCACATAATTATCGTTTATTTTTACTAAAATTAATGTTTAAGATTATTTATAAAATTGTTTAGGTGGCCAACTGAATTTTTTTGTTAAATAATTTAATACTAGTAAGAGTTGGGGTATCCGTAATTGTATCATAACGTCTTACACAAGTAGAGAACATGAGACCTTGCAGAGGGATTCTATGGAGCAATTATGTATAAAGACAACACTAGAAAGGGGATCGGGCATACTGATTTTAACTACTAGGATCAAACCTAAATTCACAAACCCTAAAGCATTCGATTAAATTACACCTTGAGAGCGTACTTCAGGGTGGTTCAGCCGAATAGAATCTGGAGACTAAGCGTACTTGTTGACCAGTGATATAAAGAATTTTGGAGATGACGAAGCGTACTTGTTATCCTACGGTTGGTGATAATTTGTGATTAGCAATAAATAGGTGGATATACTAATTTAATGACTATTTAGTAACGGAGAAGGATTCCTTGATCATATTTCTCTTCATTTATTTCAACCCAATTATTTTAATTTAATTTACAATTTATTTTATTCAAAATCTTTCATAAAACCCCCCTTTTATGAGGTTAGACAACCGAAGCATCTTGCTTTTCGTGAGAACGAACTCTATTTACTACTATATTATTCATTAGTAAAGTAAAAAATAAGTGAATTAATTTGTGCACCTACGACGCGCATCAGGGAGGGCAATGAGTAACTGCAATGATAACTAAGGCATCAATTACCATCTTATATATCAACAATTTCAATCAAAGTATATAAAAAATGAGAAATCGTCTCAAGAATAACACGTGCAAAAGTAAACACTTCCTTGCCTCTATATTCTCTGTTTTATGTCATTGTATGATATATGTTATTTTTAAGCTTTATATTTTATATCATGATACTTTCAAATATAAGATCACATATATGAATATAGTGATATCCATATATGATAATCCCACATATTATAGGATGGGTGTTGGAGGCCTGTGTATTATAAATAAATATCTAAATACTATTTTATTGAGTTATTTTATTGATACTGTGAATTAGTTCTTATCATAGGGTTTATAGACATTAACATACCCGTATCCCATATCAATCACCGTATTCAGTGTCAACAAGCGCTGATTTTGGCTGTCACCATAGGGTTAATGATTTTGAGTGTATAAAATCTAACACCATTTTTCGCCTAGAAATAAAACTAAATCAGAAAATACTTATGAAAAATTTAAAAATAAATATTGATATCTACGGGGTGGTCTTTGCGTGTTTTTCTTAGAATATAATAATGTGAAATTTTAGAGGAATCTGTTTGGGCCAAAATTCTCATCAACCCAAAACAACCAAAATTCATAGTAAAAGAGCCATAAAAATGAGACAAAATCACACAAGAGATTTCCATTAATCTTTTTATTCTAATTAAAAATGAAGTACCCAAAAGTCCCCCAAAAGTCCTCCATTTCTTTGTTTCTAAACTTGTATTTATAGATACAAAAATATGATAATTATTTAAAAGCCCTTCCCCACATGTCATCATAATCCGCCACGTGTCGATGAAGATTCTTTTATGCTTGCCACGTGTTCTTATCATCTTTATCTTCAATATTATCTTTATCCAAAAATTGGTGCGGAATTGACTTGGTCTATCGGGATTGACTTGGTGCATCGAGATTGATGACGTCGTAT